>PVJS01003851.1:6612-72929 GCA_004027185.1 Glis glis | reverse complement strand
AAAAAAAAAAAAAAAAAAAAAAAAAAAAAAAAAAAACTGAGGCCGCAAAATGATGGAGAAGGAGTAGGAAGGAGCAGGCGGGGTAGGAGGGGCTTGGCCTCGAGCAGGCCCCCTCCTCAGGACCCTTTTCTGCTTCTGTGAAGCCCGCAACATTCCTCAGTCAACAGTTAGAGCCGGGCGTGGTGGCGCACACCTGCAACGCCTCAGTGACCTAGCCAAACACTATTTCAAAATGAAATATAACAGGGGCTGGGGATATAGCTCAGAAGTAGAATGCCCCTGGGTTGAATTCCCAGTATCACACACACATTAAAAAAAAGAGCTGGGAGTGTGCCACAGGGCTGTGCCCTCCACTTCCTGGGGCTCCAGTAATGCCAGGCAGGGTTGGAGACTGCCACCCATGTGCCACCCTGAGGAGCTGGCAGTCATGGACGGGAGGAAAGGCAGCAGCGGGCGGGGCCTGGCCTCTCCACTGCCAGAATGCCTCAACACGGGCTCTCCCAAGCCCCTACCCAGGGACCCCTGCTCAATGCGGTCAGGCACCACAGGCCTGGGGCGGCACCTGCCTGCACTGTCCTCAGAGCCAGCACCACGGCTGAGGTCACAGCCACTTCCTTCCTCACAAGCTGCTTCAACAGGAGAAGAAGCCTCCTCCACCTCCCATCTCCAACCTCCAGACACCCGGGGCCACGACGCAGGGCCAGGCACTCCACGGTGCTGGAAAGGACAGCCGAGGAGCCTGCTTCCTGGGTGTATGCAGACGGTGCCAGATCTGGAAGAAGCGCTTCTCCCTCCGCAGTGATGCACATGAGCAGGACCACCGGGGCCCCAGGTGGCAGAGTCCAGAGCCTGAGGGAGACGGCAGAGCTGTGGCAGGTGAGCTGCTGCTGAGTCACACGAGCCCGGGCACATCTGGACTACGGGAAGGCTCCTCAGCCCTGTGTGGCAGCTGGCCCAGGCTGCAGAGTCCGAGGCACTGCCCCACTGCGCTCTGCTGCCTGCTCTTCCCAGGGATGAGCACCTCTGCATGGGATGCTGACAGACCCAGGGCCACAGGTACCCAGTTCTCAGCCCTACAAAGCCCAACACACAGTGGGCTCCCCACAAAGGGGCACCAATGGTGTCCTCACAGGCCCTTGGCTGAGACAGGGACCCAGGAACTCAGGGCAGGGCCAGATCCCTCATCCTTGGAGCTGAGGAGGGAGGTGTATGACCCACCCCTTACCCTAGGAAAGGAGACGGAATCAAAAAAGAACCCAGGATCAGCCTTGTTTTCCTTCTGGGCCAGCACTGAACACACGAGCATTAGACTCCAGCGCCATGGCCAAGGGCCCAGGCTCCAGGCCTGTAACCTCAGGATAGTGAAGGGCTCACCTGCTCACGAGACAGGAAGTGAATGAGAACCTGTGTCCAACCGGACCTGGGAGGTGAGCGGGCCCAACGAAGGCTGTGCAAATGGAGCCAATGAAACTGGCTGCATTCTGGACAGAACTCCCGTCCAGCTGTGGCCACCACTAGAACATGGTACGGCCTGTCCCACCACACCATTGGACGAGACTCTCCGAGTGTGGGAGGAAGTAACCAGAGCAGTGCGTCTTCCCGTCTGCTCTGCCCAAGCACAAGTTTGTCTCCTTCTCTCCAGGACTGTGACCACGGGGGGCAGTGTCCACACAGCTGGGGTGAGGGGGGGCAGTGTCAGGGAGAGGCCTCACAGTCCCAAGT
Organism: Glis glis; assembly: GCA_004027185.1. Classification (NCBI taxonomy): domain Eukaryota; kingdom Metazoa; phylum Chordata; class Mammalia; order Rodentia; family Gliridae; genus Glis; species Glis glis. Next base: position 71,207 of record PVJS01003851.1, on the reverse strand, counting down.
TGCGCCTGCACATCATGCCTGCTACAGGCCGTGGTCCTTTTACAAAGTGGTTGCTTTAATGCCCTGGGACTCCAGACACGCTCATCCTCTGCTGGGGGCTCGTGTCCCCCAAAGCCATTTCCACAGCCCCTTACTTTCATTCACAGGTATGCGCGAAGAACGCAGCCTCAGGACTCCACTGCCAATGCCAGACCCTGGGGCCACGCACGCTGAGTCTAGCTACTGGAGGCTTGTCGGTTCCACTGGGCACCTTGTAGGGAGCCCCTCCAAGACAGGTGGCCGGGAAGACCTTTCCCGCCAGGTACCCTGGGCCACAGGCAAACTCTACATGTGGGATCCTTGTGATTGGCACCCCTTTGCCTCTCTGGGGTGCCAGCCAGAAGTTGGGTACAGGCATCAGAGGGGGCTTTAATGCCCCCTGTCCACAGAGTTCTCTGCTCTCACTGAGCACACATCCACTGGGCACTGGCCCCAGGCCACCCCTGTGAAACACTGGGACACAGAACCCAAGAGCTGACTGGCCCGGCCTCCCAGCACAGGGAACCCACAGGAAGGAAGAGAAACTACAGGCAAATGCTACCGTGGAAGGAAACCTAGCCCGCAGTAGGACCGGAGCAAGAAGCAGGGATATGAATCTGTGTTGTTCATATCCAGTAGAAGAGCAGGGAAGACAGGTGTGGCCCGGATGAGAGGGATGAGCCACCACTGCAGGTGGGCGAGCACTGTGGAGCCATGGGGCATTTTTGGTTGTTGCTGTGCTGGAGAGAGCCAGGAGGATTAGCATTGGCTCCTGGGACTTGTGCACATAACAGAGAACTTGATAAGTTATACCAAAACCAGGAATTCGGGAAAAGGTTGAGCTGGAAAAGGAAGCTCAACTGTGACAAAGACAGTGTCTAGACATGAATTTCAGAACTTCCATACTCACAATTAGTCAAAACGGGCTTACTGCAACTGTTAGTAATACAAAGGCGCGAGCCATGACTCAAATGAGAAGCAAAGGAGACCGGATGTCCCACTCAACGACTCAGAGCCAGGTACTGCTAGATCAGCAGAGAAATGAAAGCAAGGTCTGACTGGCTTTCACTAATGAAGGCTGATTTAGACATCTTTCTGTATGAAGCCTAGGTCGTGACAGTCACACAATGGGTGTGTTTATTTGCGGGCTACCTATTGATCTGGCCCTACTCAGGCTGACCCAGGGTCGGCCACCAAGCTCCTTGAGCATCCTGTCTTTCTCCTCCTCCCTTCCATTACATACTCTTCCTGTCCCCAGGGAAGGAACTTGTCTCAGGGTCTCCCATACTGGGGTGTGAACTTGCCTCTCCGTGACAGCCAGGCCCCACCCCTCAGGCCACCGCTCAGGGACACGCCCCGAGGCGCTGACCAGCTGCAGGGCCAGCCTCTTGCTCCCCCCATTTCCACAGCCCCTGCTCTGCACCAGCTGCTCCCACAAAGGCCGCTCCCCACTCCATGCGCAGACACGCTGGGGCCGACTACTCATACTACCACGTCCACCCTCACCTCCACTTTCACTCTCTATCTCTACCCAGAGTGCACTGCAAGCTTACACTGAGCCGGGCATGGTGGTGCAAGCCTGTAATACCAGTACTTGGGAGGCTGAGACAGGAGGATCGCAGGTCTGAGACCAGTCTCAGCAACTTAGTGAGACTCTCAGCAACCTAGGCAAGACCCTGTTTTTTAAAATAATATTTTTTTTAAAAAGGGCTGGGGGTATGGCTCAGAGGTGGGACGCCCCTGGGTTCAATCTCCAGTACCACAAAAGAAAAAAAAGCTTATGCTGAACAGGGTAGGAGAACCCAACCCCTGCACTATGTCCTTGGGTGGAGTGGCAGCCAGGTGTGAGCACATGAACACATTCTATGCCACGCTGGGGTGAAGCAGCAAGTGGCTCCTGGACTTGCGGTGCGTAGAGACGACGCTGAAGCAAGCACGGTAAGAACAGCAGCTCACGCCGAAGCTGAGTCCTTGACAGCACTGGGAGACAGGAGGCGGTGAACGGACCTCTAGAATGGGCTCAAAGAAAATCGACCAGAGCAATCCACACACTGAGAACATCTGCCATGATGGAAGGACCACCTGGGAAAAGATGTTAGAGCCGACTGTCGGTAGAGGGGAGGGAGACAGACCAGAAAGACGGAAGCAAGAAGGAACGAGACCCCAGGACATTTATGTAACTACCAGAGGGACTAAACAATGGCAACATCTGGGGCTGTACGTGTACAGAACTGAAGGCACATCCGCATAGCACGTAACTCAAGGGAGCAGATGACGCATGAACGTGCTCTCAAGTCTTGGGTGCTGCAGGCAGGTGGATGGCAACTTTGGGAGGTCTAGATGCGTGCCATCCGATAGTCACAGAAAGATGGGGAGTGTGTGACTCCTGAAGTGGTTAAGAGGAAGGATGATTTTTTTAAAGAGTAAGTTGAAAGGAAAAGCAGAGAAGTGGTGGGTGTGACGTGGGGCGGGCAGAGCACAGCAGGATGGGAGGGTCGCATCGAACCTGCCAGCAGCTACACTGGACAGGAAACCCGAAGGGCTGAGAGGAAGGCAGCCTCACGTGAACAGTCACTCCACATCCAATGGCACTCCGGGGGATGGAGCCTCGGGGCCCTCCCTTGGCTCCCACTCAACAAGTCCCACCTCTGTCTGTCTGTGCTGGGGCCATCTGCAGTGCCTCTCAGAAGCACAGCCTCTTGCTGCTGTTGGGAGCAGAGGAGGCCGAGTGAACCCTGGGAGGCTGCCTTTCACACTGGAGGCATCAGCGCTGCTTAACTTCAGTGTGAGCCAAATCACCCATCTTTTCCTTTATGTTTAGTACTTTCTGCTCCTGTTTAAGCAAACTTCTTAACCTGAGGGTTAAGATTTAGAATAGCTCCATCTAAGAGAAATATGACACAAGCCATAACGTGAGCCATGGGTGTAATTTTAAGCTTTCAATGGCCCTGTTAAAAAAGTAAAAGAAGCAGGTGACATTAATTGATATATTTAACTCAAAAGCCCTAAAACATTACCATTTCAGCACACAACCAATATAAAGAATACTCATATGACATTTTACACTATTTTTTCATTTTCCCATTTTCAGAAACTCGGCCTCTGGCCTCACGGTTCTCTCACTGAGATTCACTTCCTGACTGGCTTGCCGGGCTCCCACCTTCCTTCCTCCTCCCACCCTCCCTGCTGGCGCTGCCGCTCAGCAGGTGAGTCAGAGCCCCTGCCTTCCTGTCCTGTTCCAGCTCACACACCGAACCACCCTGGCCTATCTGCACCCTGCAAGTCTCGACGTGCAACACTTGTGTTATCTTCCAGAGCACACCATTTTCTATTCCCATTACGAATCCTTCTCTGTCCCACTAGTTACTCAGAAGCGTGCTTCCTCACTTCTGAGCACAAGGAGTGACTGTCAGTTCTTGACTTAATGCCTCGCTGGTCACGAACATGCTCTGCAGTTCAAGTCCGGAGATTCAGTGAGGTCTGGGCTGGGGCCTGCATGTGCTCCTGTGCGTGAAGGGGTGTGTGGCCACAGGTTGTGAATCAGCTCGGGAGTGACTGTGGTCCTTGAACCTCATGCTGACTCTGGAGCAGAGAAACTGAGTGCTGGACAGAGCCTCTCCCCAGCACTCATGCTTTCCTTGACATTACCAAAGAAAGGAGAGGTCCCAAACACAGCTCTGTGTCCTCTCCAGGGACCCCAGAAAGAAGAGGAAGGGCAAAGCTGGGCCAAACTTCTATCAGACTCACCCAGTGTGTTTCAGTCCCAAGGCTCCTGGGGACTGGAGTTGAACATCTGAGAGCCAGCACCAGCCAGAGAAGCCCCTGTGGGATCTTCACTCGGGAGCCAGGTGGGCAGGAGGGGGTTGCCCAGGCCAAGGGCATGCATGAGCACGGGCCGGATGCGTCAGCAAGAGAAGGGACATCAGAGGGCCAGACAGACAGCAGCATGACTGGGGCATTTAGGGTGAGGCTGGGGGAGATGGGATTTGGACTTCATCCCATAGGCAATGGGGTCTGCCAAAGAGTCTTTTAAGCAGGAGGAAGACATGCTCATAGTTTTTCCTCTGGGGACTGTGTGGAAAGTCAGAATCAAAGACACGGACATAGGCCAACTGCACCTTGGGTACCTAAAAGAGCCTGGGGCCACGGGAAGCGTCAGCCCAAGAAACAGATCGGCTCTGGATCAGGCCCCACAGCCAGGAGCCAGCCCAGGGCACACAGACCACTGTGCAACCCCACACTCTCTCGCCGGGACCCTCCCATGTCCAGGGTTCAGTCTTTGCCCTACAGCCCTATGAATGTCATTTCAGGGGACATTTTATTATTTTTATCAGAAATGACAGAAAAAGGCAGTGCTAGGGCTGAGGGTGTAGCTCAGTGGTAGAGCACTTGCCTAGCATGCAAGAGGCCCTGGGTTCAATCCCCAGCACTTCAAGAAAGGGAGAGGAGAGGAGAGGAGAAGAGAGGAGAGGAGAGGAGAGGAGAGACACACCACAGCAGAGCTCCTGTCAACTGCACCTGGCAGGTAATGCCAGCGCTCAGAAGGGCAGGGGTTGGAGTCTCCATCATTTCCCATCTGATCTGGTAGGAGGGCCTTGTGACCTTGATGACAGCAGTCAGCACAGAACACCAACAGGTACCCAGGGATAGCTGTGGGTGCCACTTGATTGCACCTCTGAGCCGTCGGCTGAAAACAAAGCACCAGAAGAAAAGCAGAGACCACAGCTGTGGGCAGGGCTACCCTCCTCCCAAATCACCAGGAGAGCGGGAGCCCAGGGCGGTTCCTTCATCCCAGGACAGGAGAGGCACACCACGCCCACCACCTGCGGCCACACAGCCTGCCTCCTCTGCAGGGCTGGAGATCACTGTGAAGTACATGAGGCGCCCCCCGGCATCACTCCTGCTTCCCAGGCACTGTGGAGACACCAGCCACGGAGGCCCTCATACATGCGCATGCCCCACAGGACCACGGCCCTGCTGTAATCGCAGTGGGGACAGTCACCATACATGCCAGGGGTGGTGACGGGGGCCCAGACCCAACACAGCAGCCTGTCATCATACCTCCTGGCGGACAGGGAATGCAGGCTGCTCCGTGGGACAGCCAAGGCTGTGCTTCTGATCAGGAGGTGCTAGCCTCAGTCAGCCCATCCCAAGGTGCCCTTGCTATGCTGGCAGGGACAGGGAGGACACTGAAAAAAGAGGACAGCACAAGACAGATGGGCGCCGTCAACAGACCTCCCTTGCCAGCCCCTCGCTTGTGCGCCATTCTAATGACCCGACCCACAGCGACGTGCACAGAGCTGAGCTGCTCCGACCACAGTGTGGACACACCCCAGTCCTTGGTCTGGCAGCTAAACTTCAACTGCCAAGGCTAGGAGGCAGGGAGGAGCCACACCCAGCGAAACCAGACCCCGCCTTCCGAATACGAACTGCACAGTGGGCCTAGATGGGACAGGCCTCCTATCCAGTCCTCCAGAGGGGGCACCAGGCCCAGCCACAACAGTCCAGGCCTCATGTAAGTGGGATATAAGCTTTATGAAGGCTTCGGGTGGGCACGCAGGCCGAGTTCCAGCTCCACCATCAGGGGCTCAGCCCATACAAGGTTTCTCACAGGGCCATCTCGAGAGACAGTAGATAGTCAGAGGGGAAACCCAGGGCCCTACTGCGTCCCTGGTGACAGTGCAGACTCAGGAACCAGCAAAACATGAACGCTGCTGCGTGAGACTTGAGTGTCCAGTGAGCAGAAGCTGCTGAGCATGCAGAGCACTCCCAGGGGAGAAAAGCACACCCAGCAGGCTGCCTCCGCCGCTCTACACATCATCCCTAGGGGGAGTCAGGGTAAAGTGTCTGGGCCAACAGCCTGGCATCTTAGCAAATAGCGGCATATGGTGGTCTTGGAGGAAGCGCACGACAGCAGTGCCGCATAGCAAGACAAAACTGACCACCCATGGTCCACAAAAGCCCAAAGCTGCAGCAGAACTCACTGCCCAGCCAAGGAGGGAGGCCTTCCCGCAGGCGCCGCAGAGCCCACCGTCAAGTAAGAGTCTGATCACAGCCACTTCTGACCCTCCTGCTGACAGCGCCACCTCCAGAAAGGGCTTTGGCCCCAACTGAAGGCTGAGCAGGTGCTGCAACCAGCGCTCCTGCGACCCAGGGTGCAAGAGGAAACGGTCCCCCTGCACATGTACCAGCTGACCTTCTGCTGCCCGCATCAGAGGGAAGCCAGTGACCAGACCCACCCGCGCCACTCCTTGCCCTGAGGTGACACCAGAGGACCCTGGCCCCATGCAGTACAGCAGAGGCTGTGTAGGGCTGGGGAAAGATGAAACCCACCCTGAAACAGAAGCCTGCTGAACAGGAACAGAGTGCTGCTGTCACAGGAGGGAGAGATGCTGCCCTGGGAGAGGGAGGTGCTGGAAGTGGCAGCCCTCCACCCCGCACCAAGGGGCAGATGCCCAGCGCCCCAAGGCAGCCTGGGCCGTGCACTCCAGAAGCCCCTCCGACCCTGGCTGCCATGCCATCTGTCCAGATGTGGAAGGAACATCACTGGATGATGAATACTGACAAGTGATAGAAATACTTCGGCAGCGCTGTGGGCTGGGCACCATGTGCCACCAGTGCCCGTAAGCTCGGGGCAGACGGCAGGATTCCATGTACTACCCGAGGCCTTGAAGTTCTTCTGCCTACTCCTGTTCAACCACCCAGCAAGCAGAGGACAGCCAGCTAAGAAGAGAACAGGACAGGATGGGGGAGAGGTGGCTCTGCTCTTCGGGGCAGGCAATGGGAGTAAGAGTCGAGTGGGCACAGTGGGTGCAGAAGCCAGGGACTGGGAGCAGCTGGATCCACAGTCAACCTTGGTTGCCTTACTCAGGACTGCTCACAGCGCCCAACTAGCTCTGTCTACTGAGCTCCCCAGAGGACCCCAGATTTCATCCAGGGCTTCCCAAACTCACCTGGTCATCTCAGAGGATGGATGTTCTGTGCCACACTTTGAGAACAGAACCTGCTATAGGCCCTCCGCGCTGCCCTGCACCCGGCCTTCAACACTCCCTGCAGCTCAGCACTGAGCACACGAGGGATCGACAGGGCACCAGACACGATGATGGGAAGAGCATCCTCAAGCGCCAGCCAAGGAGGCGGGCACAGAGCCTGGCAGCTGCCAGGGCACCAGGTCCCCTACAGCCCAACCCCTCCTGTGGCCACCACTGTCTAGCCCCTGCCCTCCTAACACGCACACCCTTTGCCCCACTGCAGCCCAGGAAGGAAGAGTGGCGGAGACGCCCCGTGGGCCCTCGCCTGCCCCACAGCGTCTGCCCTGGCTTTCCCCAGTCTCTAAGAACTCGCTAACAGCTAAAATCCTAACTAGCAGGACTAGTTCCCTTAGAAATAGAGAACTCATGCCCATCCTACAAAAACTAGACCAATTCACGGTAAAGTAGGCAAAGACCAAGCAGATGACCACAAAGGAAAATCACATAGCTTCCAGGGCATGGGGACGCCAACTGTACCAGCCCTCACAGAGACCTGCAAAGTCTCTTCTTAGAAGAACAACACGGACTGGTGGTGAAGGGGAGGTGAGTGTGCGCCCGTGCACACCTCTAGAATTCTACCCTTGGAAATACTAACTGTGGGCAGTGAAGATTCGAAAGCCATCACACAGCCTGGAAACATCCTAAATACCAATGACAGAGGAAGAGGCAGGCGTGGGCACACCAGAGGTGGCCATAAAAATCACATTCCACGACTCTTACTGGCGCTGGCAAGTCCACGTCAGGTATGGCATCGCTTTAACTTAAAGGACAGGTAGAATCAATGTTCCTGGGTGGGAGGATTTTTCCCATGCTTCATATTTCTACAATGGACATGTAACACCAAGATTCACAAGAACAAAGACCTTGTCCTCCTCCAGTGCCACCTGGCACAAGACTCAGAGCACACCCATCAGCACTCCACCAGCACTGCCACACAGGAATGCCTAGTTCAACAGAGGGTCCTGAGAGTGCCCACACACCAGGCTCTGGACAGTCAAGTGGGCACAGGTCAGTCTCCGCCCTTTGGAGACACCCGGTCTGGCAGGCGAGAAAACTAACCTGGCACCAAGGAGAATGTCGCCAGCACAGCCTCTCCAGCGCCCCTCTGACAGCACCAACTCGGGCCACCAGGAAACGCTTTGTCCAAACACAGAACTCAAGCTCATGAAGAAAGTGACACCTCAAACCCACCTTTCCACGTGCCAGAGGACACAGCTTCCACCCAGGTCTAGCGTCGCCTTTCGGGCCCCCAGCTCAGAAGCCCCACTCTGTGCTGGCACAGTGCAGGGCCCAGGAGGCCTGTCTCACACACTTTCCTCTTTGTCCTCAGGATCAACACAGTGAAACTGGCCACCTCGCCCTGTGCCCTGAGCCCCCAGGTGCCAGGCACTGTGCGGGTGCCTCTGCAGGGACTGGCTGACCCCAGCCCTTGGTGGGGCGGGGAAAACAGCTCATTCCCGCCTCACAGGTAGAAAGCAGAGCCTGAGAGGAGGAGTCCTGTGGAGGCCACGTGCCGGGCCAGCAGCAGGCTCACTGTCCTGCCCACTCCCCTTCACCAGCCAACCCACCAACAGCTATTATGAAGGTTCCCACCCAGGCGGAGCCGCAGCACTCTCCTGATCTCCCACCCTGCCGTGCAGGGGCCCAGCTCAAGGCCTCAGCTCCCGTGTGTCCCTCCCCTCTCTGGGGGTGGCTGGTCTGTGCTGGGCTCCCCATCACCGGTAGGCCCACAGGGCCTGCTGGGATGGGCAGTCAGGGAACCCTGCATAGTCCGTCGGGCCGCTGGCCATGCAGGCATATGAAGAAGAGACGAGCAGCCCCTAGAGAAGCCTGACCAAACACAGCAAAGCCCAATGTCACCAAGTGAGGGCTTCTAAAAACACACGGCACCATGGCTCAGGAGCAGGGTGACTGCCTCAGCCTGTCTAACGAGGCCCTGCCTTCTTCCTTCATGAGCATGAGGTGGCTGCTTGCTGAGTGCCGGGCAGAGCAGTCCAGCGGTCAGTCCCGGCTGTGCAGGGAGCACTGAGTGCCGATGTCCCTTGGATCTGGGACTGGGGCTCAGAGTTCTTCCTAAAGGCGGAACCACCAGCACCTCTCTCTGAGGGTGTCCCTTAGCCTGTCAAAGCCTCACAAGGCAACACTGAGCAGAGTCAGCCTGGAGGTGTGCAGATCACTGCTCCCGGAGTCACAAACCTGCTGGACCAAGCACCAGACTGGGGTACACAATGAGGCTGGAAACGGCATCTCCCCATCTGCACAGCCCTGGGGCCCAATGGTAGCAGCAAGCCACACCCCATCCTGCCCACATCTGACACAGCCGGGCAGCCCTGGAGGCACAGGCTCTGGGCCTGGGAATGGCTCCCTCTCACTTGTACCCCTCAGTACCTCAGGCCTATTGAAGGGGGAGACAGCCGGACCAGGGAGGGAACAGCCCGGCCCAGGAGGCCTATTTGCTTTAGCAGCTTCTAGTTAATGAGTAGCTGGGACTGGGTGGTAACCACTGGCTCCTCCCACCTCCTGGATGGGTCACTTTCCTGCTGGCTGCTGAACTCCCAGTGCCCTAGGGACCCAGGGAGCCCAAGGACACTTAGGAAGTCAGTGCCTTTTGGAATGAGACAGGAACTGCCTGCTGCAGAGGAGATCACACACTGAGAGCTGGAGCAAAGCCTCCACCCAGGGTCTCCCTCAGACACCCGATTCTCACCGAACACCTGCTTGACAGAGTCAAAGCAGAGAGCTAAAGCTCTGGCTCCACCTACGAGGTCCAAAAGCAGCCGCCAGCCAGTGTCCCCTTGGCCTCTGAGCCTCTTACAAGGACAGGGAACTGGCTGCTATGTCCAGGCTGCAGTGAGGCATGGCTGTCCTACCACAGTGGGGCCGCACTCCCTTTCGTGCTTCCAGGGTAGAGAATGAGGCAGGAGGCAGCCTGAGATGCACAGAGCAGTGGCCAGGGCAAGTCCAGGTCGAGACAAGCGGCCAGCAGACGGTACACTCCCTTGAGAGGATGCTGAGAGACATGAGCGCAGGGCTCGTGCTTCCCCGAGGCAGGCAGGGTGAACTGCCCCCAAGGAAAGGGCTAAGCTAACAGAAGGTGCCCACAAGGGGGCCTGAGCACTGCCCAGTCCTCAGCACACCTCCTGGTCCCTGTGGCTGCCTCCATGTGGGAACGTGGCCCCTTTCTAACACACGGTATCTCCTTTTAGAGGACAGAGGGCTCTGGGCGTGCTGTCCACTCATGGGCCTCGCTGCCTCGCCCTGGCACTGCTGGTCACAGACCTGGCCTCAATAAAAGTTGAGGGAAGGAAGGAAAGGAGGAAGGGGAAGAGCAGAGGCAGGAAAGATGAGCGGCCACACCTTGCCCTGAAGGCAGGGAGTGAGAGAAAGAGCCTGGGCCCTAAGGAGGCCACCAGGGAACCCAGAGGAGGCGGTAAAGAACAGGGGCCAGGCACAGATGATGAGGCTGCACGGTTCCCCTGGGCAGCCAGGCTGAGAGGACCAAGAGGCCAAAGAGAGAGTCTGCAGAGGGCCCGCTGGGCCAGGCTGAGAACCAACGAGCTCACCACGGGGAGGCACTAGGAAGCACTGCTGTCAGCAGGGTGCAGGGCGGATTCTGCGGGAAATCCTGCAGTAGAGCAGAGCTACAGAGGGAGGGCACAATGCAGGTTCTGTCCAGTCCACGGGGGTGGCAAAAGCTGACTGCTGCACACAGGAAAAAGGGACGGTCTTTAAAAAACACTCAACCAAAAAACAATCGTGTTGATAAACAGCAAGTCCCGGGAAAGGCAGGGCCAGCCAGAGCAGACGCCCGCCCTCTGCTCCACAGCCACCTAGGAGCTTCCCTGCCTGCTGCTGGCAGCACTGGCCCTTCAGCACTGCCGCATCCTGCGATGGCACAGGAGGACAGTCGCCATCACAGCACAGAGGGGAAGCGGAGTGTGGCCTGAGGAAAGAGCCTGGCCACAGTGCTCCGGGAAAACAGGATGTGTGGGCGCCCTGCCTACCCCCAGCAGGGAAGGACTTGGGTTGGGCCTCAGTGGCACTCCAGCATCCACAGCAGAGGTGCTGGTGTCAGATTTGACCCCATGGACTGGAACCACAGGGCACAGACCAGAGGCGCTGGCCACTCGGTGGGACCAGAGAGCCCTCCTCGCCCTCTGCCTGGTAGTCACCTTTCACCTTGAAACAGATGTGCCCCAGAACTCCATCGGCACTCCGTCTGCCTGCTGTGGAAAGAGGCACCACCTGGCGCTGCTTACAGCAGCTGCGTCCACACGGCAAGCATGCCCTCACACCAGGCTCCTCTTAGGGATGAAGGCCCGAGGGCCCAGACAGCCCAACACTGCCCTCAAAGAGTGGGCTGAGCGGGGTCAAGGTGCTGCGGCTGTGCTGTGTCCCATCTCAACAACCGGTACGGCCTGCCTGAGACGAGCTGTAGGGATGCCAGGCTGCCAGCTCTCAGTGAGGACTGGAGAGAGCAGGATAGGGTGCACAGCAGGGGGGAGAGGACAGGCAGAGCTGGCCAAGAGAATCCCCATGTCCCACAGGGCAGATGGGGCAGCGGGAGGACAGAGCTCCGGGAGCTTTACAGAGGCTGCCCTTGCATACTCTGGGGCCTCTGCTATGGTGTGTGGAGGTGTAGTCACATCTGCCCAACTTCCACCCTTTGAGAGCCTGTTCTTCCAGTGAGAGCCGCCTATTTGAAAGAATTTGAGCACCAGCAGCAATTTACAGGCACGCAAATCAGTTCTCACTCCCCCTGGCTGTGGGGTGCCCGCGCCTGCCTCCTGGTGGCCCCCACGCAGCACTGATACCACCATGAGGACTCACATCGCCCTCCAGAAGCCACCAGGAAGGAGCCGCTGCAGTGAGGAAGCCGCTCAGGGAGATGAAACGGGCTGCCCGTGAGGCTGGCAGTGGAGAGTCAAGCTTGGACTGTCCGGCCCCTGGGACCTACTTACATTCTATGCAGAAAGGTCAGTCGGCCTGCACCCTCACCCTGCGGAAGGCTACTCAAGACCGAGGGATGCCTCCACCTGCAGAGGCCCCAGGGGACTGAGAGCCCTGCTCTGGACTGAAAATACTGTGCCGTACTATATAAGGGACTCAAGCATCCAAGGATTCTGGTATCCAAGGGGGCCGAAGGACCAATCCCCCACAAGACACCAAGGGATACTGTACAGAGTTGAGAGTTCATAATATGTCTGATGTAACATTCCACGGTTTTTCATTAGTTTATTATATTTCATACTGTATTTTTACATCAAAAGCTTGGTTACTGATGCCATTGATATATGCATTTGTTTAATTCACAGTTCATAAGATAATTCGCAAATTGTGGGACCAATCTGACCTTTACTGCAACCCCACAGAGCAGAGCTGAGGCTCCTCTCCCTCTGTCCTGAGGCTCCCCCACTCTCCAGAACTTCTCCCTCTCAGTGGCCAGCAACAGGATATGCAGCCAAGTGGCTACTTTCTGCCCACCTCAGGCTCCCACCCCTTTTTCTATTCAACTGACATGAAGCCGATTCAAATGCACGCCCACTGGCTAAATTTGAGACAACCCACTCATCAAAAATAACAGGCTAAAAATAAAATAATAAAGACTATACTTAAATGTAGAATGCGGAATAAATACAAGCCCACAAGTCCACGGTGGTCTTGGGGGAGGTGGCAGACAGCCCTCTCTCTGTACAAAGGCCCTGTCAGCCCTCCTCACACCCGCGAGGCCAGGTCCCCACCTTGGCAGTCTCGACTTCATGGCATCCTCTCAGGGGCCTTTCAGAGACCCTATTAAAACAGCTCTCCCACCCCTACCCCGCCGCACTCCAGCAGAGCCACGGCCTCTGTTCCCCACGGTGCAGGCCTCCCAGTTACCTGATGCGACCACATCCTCCGGCTCCTGTGCTTTGTGCCTCACAACACTAATGCTTATGACAAACTATCTTGTCACACATGGAGTCAAAAGCACAGGTTAGAACAGAAAGGCAGGCGTGCTAGGAGGAAGAGCCCAGAGCAGCCCCCGTCAGCCTACAGGGGCCCTGCAGAGGACCCGGGACAGGCTCAGGGACCTGGCCAGGGCCATGCATAGCCAGACCCCACAGGGACAGGCCAAGCGTGCTCATACCACACCCAAGCTAATTTTACGCTCCTGTGATCACTCCCCGGCCAGCCCCAGCTCAGGCATCTGGCTCCTTGGTCCCCTGGCACTGCCAAGCCTTTCCACAGTCCAGAAAGGCAGGAGCTGGGAACTTCAGCAGGTGCCGACACTGCAGCCCAAACCCCACAAGGGTCCCTGTGCCAGGCCAAGGTGGGAGGGGAAGAGGCGCTGCTGAAAGGGCGACTGAAAGAAGAGTCCCATGACCCTGAAAAGGCCACAGGCAGAAGCCGGAGTATGGCTCTCCGCTCCTGCTTCCAATCTTCCACCCTCCCTGTCCTGCAGCGCTCCCCGTCTTCCTGCCACACCAAAATGCTCAAGGGCACCGACCAACACCAGCACCACCCAACACGACAGCCGCAACATCCTGAACACACATGATGTGAACTTAACCGTCTCACCCTACTACCCAGGGGCTTACCACCAAAGACCAGAGGAGGGCCTGGACAAACACTGACCCCCCAGGCACTGTGCACACTGGCAAAGGAACCCCCCAGAGAGAAAGAAACCTAGAGACAGCAATGTGAGCACGTCCATGGCCAGGGCAGAGACGCACAGCCCACACCAAGAGACCACGGATCATGTGTGGCCGGGATGCCCCGCCAACCACCTTTCTTCTCTCTTTAACCTTCCATATTATGTTTTTGTCTCAATTGTTTCTACTTCCGGGTTCCCAGGCCCTGTCCCACGGAGCTGCAGTGAACACCAGCGGGTGTGCCCCAGCCACAGAAATCCTGTGCAGAAAGAAAAACAAACACTAGGCAGGCAGAGAATGGGAGTCACTTCTGCCAAGACAGGAGCAGCAGCACCACCTTCTCTCCAGCCTACAGGAGGCCGGGCGCAGGAATCCCCAAGAAACCGCCCACTTCCCTGCAACCCACCCCAGCACTCCCCCAGAAGCAGCAGAGGGAGCCGAGCACGGTCTGCCCACCCCACGGGCTCTTCAGGCTAAGCCTCCCAGTGCCGCACAGCGCGGCTACACAAACACAGGAAGCGGGGTTTGGGTGTTTCTGCTTCCCTGGACACTATAAGGATACGGCAGGAAATGCGGGACTAACAGGACCATCGACCTGGGCATCCCCACTGAGGTGGCCTCCAACACCCGCCTCTCCAGATCAGATGCCCACGGCAGAGACCACGGCTCCTCCTGTTTTTATAAAACTTTGTTGGTTTTCTAGGCAAGTAAAACATCATCTGCTGTCCCAAGCACACCGGTCAACAGCAAGATCTAGCGGGCAGCCCCTGGGAAGAGGCCTTGCTGAGCAGGCACAGGGTGGGGGCAGCACCAGCCACAGCTGGACGTGGGAGCCACTGAGGGCAAACGCCGGCCTCAGCCTGCACTCTCACACGCGCCAGCACTGGGAAGCACAGCCCTACCGCCCACCAGGCACCACCCAGCGGGCCTTTCTGCAACACCTCCAATGGGTCCAATGGGCATTCCTAGGGGACGCTTCAAGCAGGACAAAAGAGAAGGTTGCTCTCGGTGTCCTGGCACCAGTGACCACTGGGGAATCTGAATGCAACACCCCCAAGTGGACACCTCTGCAAACCCAGCCCAAGAGACCAGCAGGGGAGCCCTCTGGAGACAGGCCGTTCCTGAGAGCATTCCTGAGACCACGGCCTGCAGAGGGGCTGAGTGCCACGTTGCTCCCACCACACTCTGCTCCTCCGCTTCCTGGCCACACCTTTCCTCCTTTCTCCTTTCCTTGCTTGCTCACTCGTCCATGTCTCCACTGCACTCCTTCTCACGCTCCTCTGCAGCCTGAGAACCTGAAGAAAGCACTGATTGTGTGTGAACCCTTCCTCCCCAGCACGGGACGGCAGCGGAGCACTCAGGACCCTGGAGACCCTGGCTGAGGAGGAGGCCCAGTCCACAGCATGAATGCAGAGTGGACACAGCCTGAATGTCCACCCACAGGTCCATGGAGGAGCATCCACACACCATCTCAGGGGCAGCGGAAAGGACAGAGCTGCTTGCACGTGCGACACGGATGAACGTTAAAAACGGCACACCACTGCATCTGTCACAAAAGACCAGATATGGCGACTCCATTTATATGAAAGGCCAAAACCTTAAATCTACAGAGGCAGAAAGTGGATTAGTGTTGCCTCAGGCGGGATAGGGCAATTGCAATGGACCCTAGAGCTCTTCAGGGCTGATGGTTACAAAATGCTGTAGTTTTACTAAAAATCATTTAATCGTAACACTTACAATGACCACACTATGGTATGTAACTGATACCTCAAGAGGCGCTTGAAACAAAGCCTGGAGACCCCAGCAAGTCCAGTGGATATCAGCTTCCGGAAACACCCACCAGTGAGGAAAGCCAGGAGGCACAGCCGACCACACCAATGCCAGTCCCTGCAGATACCTGCACACAGACAGCGCTCTCCCTGCGAGTGCAAGGCTGCTGACGGCAGCTTCAGACAGGCCGGAAAGCCCTGGGGCCACGCAGCAAATACTTGTCAGCTGAGTAAGCATTGCCACCATCAACTGCACTCTGCAAGAAATGGCCAACAACGGGTCCACCTCCTTTTGCCAGCACCAGGGAGCTCTAAAGGCCACCTTGCCACCCCACCTGAGGCCAGGAGAGTAACAGGAGAGCACCGCTGTAAAGGCACCTATGGCTCCAAAAGACAGTTGCCTCCCATCAGTCGAAAGGGGAGTGTTTTTCCTCGTCTGACTCCCTGATGCTCGGAGCTTCTAGATCATGATTCTGTTGGACAAAATCAAAACTACTTGAACCTTCTGCTCACAAATGTCCATCGCCACTAGCGAAGGAGAAGAGAGAAGTGTCTCCTAAAGTACCAAGCAATGTGCAGAAGTTCTTCCCTCTCCCAGACTCCAAGCAGCTCCCCTCAGATGGTGTCCTGTCCTTGGTTGTCCAGCACAGAGCAGAGGTTGGCCACATAAGAAGTGGCAATACCCCTTTCAATTTGTAAATGACTGTTTGTAAGAAAAGAAAGGAAGGAAGGAAGGCAGTCTAACTGCACACCACTTCAACAGCAAGCTCAAAGCAATACCAAGCAGAGGAAACTCACAGGAAGAGAGGCAGCTGAGAGCCACACCTCACAACACTCTCTCCAGAAAAGTCCCAGCAAGGTCCACCACCAAGTCCTAACTTGCCGGGCTCTGCTCTGGCTTTCCCCCGCATGTTTCCCTGCAGGGCCTCCCTTCCTTGGGAGCAGCTGGAGCATGAAAGATAAGGCTGCTAGATGCTCAGCAGGCCAGGCTGGCTCCTCTCCTAGCGAAAGGGAAGATGTGGTTTTCACTTGCATGCCTGTAGACCGCTCTTCTGGTTAACGACGATCAGAAGAGAAGGCAGTAAGTGCTGTTAGCTGTTACCCTCAAGTCTATACTTTGCCGCCCAACATGAACTAATTAAAACAAATCCTTTCTTAAAAAGGGGAAAAACTTTAAAAAAAAGGAGATCTGTGTTCTAAACTAACTACATGGTTGACACTGAATGGTTTGAACTAAGAAGAATATCAAGAAATAGTAACAACAACAATAATAATAATAATAATATATGTCCCCAATTCTTCCTAAAACCTTAGTTAAAGGATTAATGGCGGATGAAGCCCCAGCATTGAGCACACAAAGGTTGGCAGTGTGGGAGCATCTCCTTCACTCACCGCTGACCCTCCCCCAGGGGAGGAACCTGATCAAGTGAGCAATGGACAGAGGGGTGGGATGTGGGGATCTCTTAGGCTCCCTTCTCTGTAGCTTGCACATCTTCCTATCGTCATAGCAGATGCTCAGTAAACATGTGAAATGAGCAGGGGGAAGAGGGACAGAAGAACATCTGGGCCATCTCAGCACCACTATCCTAGGACATCAGCTTGAAGACAGCTCTCAGGAAGGAACCAGAGTTGACAACTAAAGTATACCACTTCAAAGAAAGGTTCTTATTCAAGGAATCATTGAAGAATTCATTATTCCCAATGTCCAACCTGCAATCCACTAAATTTTGAAAACATACACAAATATAGCCACACTGCATCCTGATCCCTCTTTTAAAACCCCCATTGCCCTGAAGGGACTGCATCCATATTTTTACAGCCAGGCAGCAGCTAATGCTCCTTCCCTTCCCAGGGGCCTTGGGAACAGCAGGCCTTCCTCTAGCACATCAACTGGCCCCAGCCCGGGGCAGGGATGTCGTGCTCAACTGTCCTTTCTGAGAGGGCTGTTACCAAGGTAAGGGCCACAAGAACCTGTCCATCAGAAGCCTGACTGCAGTTAATGTCTGGACATTCATGATGACGACAGCAAATTCCATAAAGCACACAGCTGGGCCAGCTTAAAGACCAACTGCTGGTCAGTCTCCAGGCATGAGGCACCTGCTGCTCACGGGTGCAAGAACGTAATAATCACACACACACTACGGCAAGCAACTTCCTCAGCTGATGAAGCAGGTCCTCCTGCGATGAAGTCCAGCGAATCAACTACTTTGCCAAAACAGACCTACTCAGAGGCCAGGCTGTCTCTAACTCATAAGTGCAGAAAGTAAGTGTCTGATTCAGAATAGGAGGAACATAGTTGTGGGCCTTCCCTTGTCTGGGGGCTTAAAGGCCTCCTACAAGACATCTCTCTGTACTGACAGTTGCCAACATTCACCACATGCCAATCATGTGCTGGCCCTTACCTCGGTTCACCCTTCGGCAACCCTGAACTGTAAGTTCCACAATTTTCTTCCGACAGGCGATTTTGAAAAGCAGGTCTAGAGAGGTGCACGCAGGCAATAAGCAGCAGAGCTGGGGGACAGCGCTGTCTTCCTGAGAAGCTGGATGGGCCCTCCTGCCCACGCCGAGTTCCCTGTGTCACCACAGGCTGCCCTGAGTCCTGCATTCTGGCTCTGGGTGGCCTTCCTTGGCTCCCGATTCGCCCTCCGGCTGCTCGTCTCCCCTGGTCTGCCCGCTCGCTAGACTCCACGCACTGGAAGGTGAGCACTGATCTCGTTGCCTTGGCTATGCTGACAGCAGCACCCATCACCCTGCCCCGCACCGAGGGCCTGGGAGACACTGGGCCCCAAGGTCCAGCGAGCCTTCCCTTTCCTTCTGGAAGGCTCCAGGGTCCAGAGCCGGATCCGATCGACAGCGACAGCTCGGCCCCGGCGGGCCCCGCAATGAGTAAGCTGTCTCCGCCGCAGGGCCGCGGGACCCGCTCCCGGGACCGGGATGGAGGCGAGGACCGCGCCGGCGGGGGAAGCGCCCGCCCGCCGCCTTCCTCAAAAGTAAATTTTAAAAGTCACTTTCGGCAGAATAACTTTCGCAGGCCCCGTGACGACGGCCGACCTGTCGTGCCCGCCCCTCTCCGCTAGTCGCCCCACGGCGAGGAGACGCGGCCTCTCAGGACGGGGCCTCGCGGGACCGGACCTCGCGGGACCGGACCCGGCGGGCCCGCCGCCGCCCGGCGCCCGCAGCGGCCGTCCCTCCTCGGAGCGGCCGTCCCCCCTCGGGGCCCGCCGCAGGTCACCGGCCCCGAGTGAGCCCCGCCGCCGCCCCGCCCGGCCGCGCTCGCCGCCGCCCCGATCCCGCGCCGCCGCCGCGACTCACCCCATGAGCCAGTCCATGGCTGCGCGGGGCCCGCGCCTCGCTCGGCCTCAGCCCGCCGGCGGCCGGAAGTAAACACTCGCTCGCGCCCGCCCGCCGCCGGAAGTGACGCGCGCGCGGCCTGCTGGGACGCGTAGTCCCGGCGGCCCCTGCGGCCCCGCCCGGCAGTGCGGCGCGTCTGAAGTGTCAGTCCCGAGCCTCGGATCCGGGCTGTGCCGCAACCCCGGAGAGCCTCGGATCCCGGCTGTGCCGCAACCCCGGAAACCTCGGATCCCGGCTGTGCCTGCTCGCGAGTGCCTCGAACCCCTGACCCCGGCTGCGCCCGTCCCCGAGTGCCCGGAGCCCCGACCCCGGCTGTGCCCGCCCTGAATACCCCGAGCCCCGGACACCCCGGCCGTGCCCGCCCGAGTGCCCGGGTCCCCGGCTGTGCCCGCCTGAGACTCGGGAGGCCTCCGAGCCCCGGGTCCCGGCTTTGCCCGCCCCTAAGTGCCCGGGACCCCAGAGGACCCTGGATCCCAGCTATGCCCGCTCCCGAGTGCCTGAGCCCCGGACTCCGATTGTGCCCGCCCCGGAGCGTCCCGAGTCCCGGCTGTGCCAGCTCCACAGCGACCTGAGCCCAGGACCTCGGCTGTGCCACTACCCCAGAGCACTCCAAGCCCCTGACCATGGCTGTGCCCGCCCTAAGCCCCAACCCTGGCTGTGCCGGGACGCTGGAGCGCCCCGGACCCCAGAGAGCCCCGGAGTGCCCAGACCCTGGCGGTGCCAGCCCCAGAGCGCCCCAGACCTCTGCTGTGTCTGCCCCTAAGTGCCCCAAGCCCGGGACCCTGGTTCCATGGGCCGTCCCCCCAACCCAGATCCTCCTCTCGAGGGTCTTCCCTTGTGCCCTGAGCAGCATCTGTCCAATCACCTGCTCTGTCCCAGGCCTGACCAGTGTCTGGAACTCAGTGACTGCCTGTGAAGGGCTGGTGTCCCCATTCTCCTCGCTGGGACCGTACTTCCAGAAGCACAGACTCAAGCAGAGGGAACTCTGCAACCTCACCCAAGGTCACAAACTGTGGTGGGGTGACACAGCCGCTGGGCATCAAACGGGTGACAGCTCCAGGCCAGCTGCCTGCCATAATGCAACTGAGACCTACTTGAAAGTGTGCTCACAGCCAGGTGTGGTGGCGCACGCCTGGAATCCCAGCACTAGGGAGGCTGAGATGGGAAGATCATCCGTTCAAAGTCAGCCTCACAAGACCTTCAAAATAAAAAATAAAATAGGGCTGAGGGTTGTGAGAAGTAAATTTTTATGGCATCGTTAAAAAAAAAAGACACAGTTGAAAGCTCAGCAAGGCGAATTTTACTTTTTGCAAAAAGGGTTCCTGTCACCAGGAAGGTCTAGCGTGCAAGGAACAATATGGAGGAAATTACTGGGCATGTTATCTTCAGCGAGGTGCTTCTGTGCTGTGCTATTGGTGGGAACACAGCCGCACAATCTTTACCCCATTGGCTGAAGGGGACGCCGGGGGAGGGGTTGGCACTCACGATTTTTAGGAAATGATATCTACAAAAATACAAGCACAGGTACACAAATACAGTTACACAAATGGCAGCTTTACAACATGGCACCCAAGTCAAGCCATTCCTTTGATAGAAAAGATCTATTTCTCACAGGGTGTACCTTGGAGGTAGAATGCCCCTGGCTCAATCCCCGGCAACACACACACTCTGCTCACCCCTCCCAAAGGGCACTGGGAGGCTGGGAGATGTCCATCACTCCCAAACCCCCTGGGTTGTGAAGCTGGTGGGGGAGCATGGCAAATGTTGCCACCAAAACCCACCTGAGATGAAATGGTGAGGAAGACACAGGCAAGAGAGGAAAGCATCTAAAGTGGGCCTCCTTAGGAAGTGCGGAAATGCATGTGCTGGCCTTCGTGGCCACAGCTGCCCTTGTGGCCAGGGATGGTCTTCCCTGTCCCGCCCCATGACCACCTGCTTTTAGCCAGCCGCCAGCTAGTTGCATCTCTACCTATCTGCCCCAGCCCGTTGCCCCCAAGATACCAGCTCATCCTTTTCAGTATAATGGGAGTAATACTTCAGTCATGCTTCGCTTGATGATGGGGATACGTTCTGAGAATTGCCTTATTAGGCCGTTTCATCATTGTGCAAACGTGTAAGCACATACTTACACAGGCCTAGATGGTGTAGCCTCTTACACACCTAGGCTACATGGTGTAGCCTATTGCTCCTAGACTATAAGCCTGTACGGGTGTTACTTTACTGAATACTATAGGCACTTGTAACACAATCTTGAACTTCTTACTGCTTATTTTCATTGAAAAGAGTTTGATTAGATCATCATTGTTCCAATTTCTGTCACTTGAAGCTAAAGGCAATTGCCTATTTGATGCACCCATCAAAATGTATGTCTTTTTCCTGATGGAAAGATGCTCAAGGTATAACCATTCATCCTTCACTTTGGAGGTGATGTCTCGATGTCCCCCAGACCATCGGAATCCCCAAATGTCCCCTAGTGGCAAGTTTCCAGACTCTCATGGGGCATATCCCTTTGGCAGGCAGGCATCGTAGTTTAGTGCTTGGCATATCATTAGGTCCTCTGTGCCAGGGCCTATCAGCAGGACATCATCCACGTAGCGGGATGGTGTGACATCCAGAGCATGCCAAGACAGCAGGGTCCTTGTGGACTATTGCCACAAAGAGCATTAGGTTGAGGATTGCCCCAAGGCAAGACACAAAGGCACACACAGATCCCTCGAAGTGCTGCTTTGGGCATTTGGTGTTTATTGGGATGGGCAGGGCCAGGGTTACCTGATTGCTATGTTTTGGTTACCCCAAGGACCCAAGGGTTGGAAGCTTGGTCCCAGGGTTGCAGTACTGGGGGGGCGGTGTTGAACCTTTAAAAAATTGGAACCTAGGCCGGGCGTGGTGGCGCACACCTGTAATCCCAGTACTTGTGAGGTTGAGACAGGAGGATTTCAGGTTTGAGGCCAGCCTCAGCAACTTAGTGAGACTCTCAGCAACCTAGTAAGACCCTATTTCAAAATTAAAAATAGGGCCGGGCGTGGTGGCACACGCTTGTAATCCCGGTACTTGGGAGGCGGAGACCGGAGGATCCAGGTTAGCGGCCAGCCTCAGCTACTTAGTGAGGCCCTCTGCAACTTCGTGAGACCCGGTTTCAAAATAAAGGATAAAAAAAAGGACCGGGGGGTGTAGCTTGGAGGTAGAACACCCCTGGGTTCAATCCCCGGTACCGCAAAAAAAAAAAAAAATTAAAAGGACTGGGGTTGTAGCTTGGAGGTAGAATATCCCTGGGTTGCCGGGGATGGTGGCACATGCTTGTAATCCTAGTACTTGGGAGTACAGGAGGATCACAGGTTTGTGGCCAGCCTCAGCTACTTAGTGAGGCCCTCTGCAACTTAGTGAGACCTTGTTTCAAAATGAAGATTAAAAAATAGCTTGGAGGTAGAATGCCCCTGGGTTCAATCCCCAGTTCTGCAAAAAAAAAAAGAAAGAAAAAAAAGGAATAGAAAAAAAAAAAAGAACTGGGACCTAGTAGGGTGTCAGTGGAG
Source organism: Glis glis (assembly GCA_004027185.1). Taxonomy (NCBI): domain Eukaryota; kingdom Metazoa; phylum Chordata; class Mammalia; order Rodentia; family Gliridae; genus Glis; species Glis glis. The sequence continues at coordinate 48,876 of PVJS01003851.1, read as the reverse complement.
TATGCCTTGAGAGGCATTAAGGTAACTTTCTGAGCACCCTGAGTTTGCTCTTGTGGCAGGGCTGTTATAAAAAGAGCAAAAATAAATAAACAAAAAGAGCAAGCACAGGCCCTCTGCCTTGTGGCTGGAGATACGGCTGTTTGCACATGCGCAGGCTCCTGCCATTGCTATCAGCATCCGGTGATGCAGCTCAGGGGGAGGGGGTCACCAGAAGCCGCACTCTGCCGTTGGGACTTCCAGCCTCCAACACTGCGAGCTAATTAACCTCTTTACAAAGTTAGCCTGTGTCAGGTATTTCGTTATGGTCACAAAAAGCTGACTACCACGCTGATCAGTCGCTGAGTCCTAACTTAATGTGCCAGTTTTAAGTCCTCTCATCTGGAAGAACAGCTGCAGTTGGATTCACAATGACCGGCTGTCAATCCCCAACATTTGTCCAACATGCCATGCCCCACTGCCAGTCCTCTGTCCGACACTCCGCTGTCGGCTGCACAGACCACATGCGTGGGAGTGAAGCCAGGACCCTAGAGGGCCCCTCCTCCGTGTCTTGCAGGCCCCGGAGGGTGGCACCGATCTCCGAGCTTCTCTGGAGATGAAGTTTTGCTTTGGGTTTCCTATTTTGGCAAGGAGGTTGGAACCGTAGGGTTTTCTACTTAGCCCTTTCCTCTTTCCATTCATCCATTCACGCAATAAAAGAAGTAGTGAGTGCCAGCTATGCATTGAGCACTTACAAGGTGCTTGGAAAGCAGAAATACTTGAGACACTCAAAAACCTGCCCTGGCACCGCTGCGGGCTGGCAGGAGGAGACAGTCAAGAAGAGTAAGACCCAGCACATCAGCGAGCGGTAAGCACTCTGAAGAAAAATAACGGGCGATGACGGGTGTCGTGGTTTGAGGGTGAGGGTCTCGAGTCCCTTGGCCAAGGGCAGCCAAGCCCCAGAAGGCCTGCAGATTATCGCTGGGCAGGACCCCAAAGATCTGACCATTTGCAAAAGATGAACACACAGGCATTTATCTGACATTCCTGTCTTGCTCCAGCTCCCGGCCGTCGGCTCTGGACTCTGGGCTCTCGGCATCCCTGGCATGAGCTGCAGAGAGCGGCCTCTGTGGCCCCAGGCTCCAGCAGAAAGGATGGAGCCTGGGCTGGCTGTGGTGGCGCACGTTTGTCATCCCAGAACTTGGGAGGCTGAGACCGGAGGATCACAGGTTCACAGCCAGCCTCGGCTACTTAGTGAGGCCCTCCGCAACTTAGTGAGACCCTGTTTCAAAATAAAGAATAAAAAATAGGGCTGGGGGTATAGTTGGGAGGGAGAATGCCCCTGGGTTCAATCCCGAGTACCACAATAAATAAATAAATAAATAAATAAATAAATAAATAAAGGATGGAGCCTGGATTCCAGCCAGGGCTGGAGCCGGGCGAAAGGTGGGTTTTGATGCAGCCATAGTGGTTCCCCTTCCAGGGGGTGCTTATTCCTAGAGGGCCTCAGCACCCCCTCACCTCACTCCCGCCCTCAGCCTGGTCTGGAGACCCTCTTTCCAGACCAGAATCCAGACAGACAGCACATCCTGCAGAGGGCGCCCTCGAGCAGCCCTGTGCACTGCCCATGCTCTGCTCCAGGGGACATGGGCCCTCCAGGCCTGGTCTCTCTGGGGACCTTGCCTACTCTGGAAAAGAGGGAAAAGGTGGGAAGGGGCTCGGGGAAGATCCTCGGATCCTGCAACTTGGGAAGGAGGCTGAAGGAGAGGCCGGTTCCCCAGGCAAACCCAGGACCCCAGGTGGAACCTCCCAGTAGAATCTCTGAGCACCCATCCTGCCCATCACTATTCCCCCACCCCCGCTGAATCCTCAACCCGGTTTTTGAAAGGAGCCACTCTTCTGCAAAAGGCCCGTGAGGCCTGAGGGGGGCAGTGGGTCACCTGCCAGTAGGTGCGGGCAGGGCAGGAAGAACTCAGGGAGGCAGGTAAGACAGCCTCAGGCTGCCCTGAGGACCCACAGGCCACCTGCCAGCCACACCTCGGAGCAAGGAGGCCACCAATCTGCCCGGCAAGGAACTGCCCAGTTGGTCCTGCCAACTTCCGCTCCACACACCAGGCCTGGGAAGACCACCAGCCCTCTGGTCCGTGGTGCGGCCCCCTGAAGCGCGGCCCTTTTCAGGGCATGGGCCCACAGGCTGGCTCTCCTTGCCCTCAGGACGGGGTCCAAGCTCCTTAGGAGCTGGCCCGGCCACCACTCCTTCCCCAGCTCCTTGTACCTGTGTAGCACCTGGCCCAGGCAGATGCTCAGTCGTCATAAATGGCTCATATGGCCTGAACCAGCAGGTGCTGTCCTGTGGCAGGCTCTGCGAATGCTCTTCCTGTCTGGAATGCCCTTCCTCCTCCCAAACTCCTCTTCATCCCTCAAGGCCTCTCTCAAATGCCCCTTCCTCCGGGCAGCCTTCCTGTGCCCCCTTCCTCTGAGTAGGGTATCTCTCACACACTCCCATCACAGGAGCCACGGGTCTCCAGGCGACCCCTGGAGCTTGTTTCCTGCTGCTTTGGGGATCTTGGGGCCATGGAGGAAGGGGGCTGTCTTGTGTAGATAGGAGTACCAGGGGCTCAGGACAGTAAGTTGGTGACCTTCCATTCCCTACCCCACTGCCATTTTACAGATGAGAAACTGAGCCTCTGGCAGGGGAGGGACTTGCCCAGGGTGGTGCGCCAGGGCTGGACACAGCCTCCCTGACTCCTGGTCAGAGGAGGGAGCTGTGGGCTTCCTCCTGCCCCCTTTCCTGGATGGAGAGAGATGCTGAGGCCCAGCTCTGTTCTCCTGGGGGGCAGTGGGGCATGATGATGCTGAACCCCTCTCCCAGCAGCCAAGAGCCAGATCAGATCAGACTGCGGGAGAGGCTGTGCTAGTGGGAACGCAGTGCCCTGGAGGGGCAGGAGTGTGGACATGGGCGGATGGCCTGTGGGTGTGGCTGGGGCCTTGTGGGGACACGGCCACCCCCGGTTCTGGCTGCAGCCTGGCATTGCTGTGATGGCCGGGCAGTCCCCCAGAGGACCTCAGAGGGGCCTTAGAGGCCTGAGCTCCTCTCCAGCTGGCTGGTGCCCAAGGGGACGGAGGGGAGCAGGAGCTAGGTGGGGGAGTCATGAGGCCTAACCCTTTCCACCCACTCCCTCCAGGATTGCAGCCGACCAGCTGAATGCCACGGCTCTGGACTCCGGCCAACAGAGCAGGCCTGCAAAGTCACCTGAGGCCAGGGGTCAGGGGCCACTGCATTCCCAAGGGCCTCCCAACCCCCTTTCTGCTGGACAGGGCAGGGCAGGCTGAGGGCCTCAGGTCATCCTCCTGGCTCAGTGGCTAGCCAGCTCAGGCTCACACTTGTCCCCCTGCCCAGTGGAGGCAGACCACTAGATCATGAGGCCCCAGATGTTAGGTCTCCCCATCAACAGGTACAGCAGACTTCCTGGAAAAACTTCGGGAAAACATATTCCTGCACCCTGGTCCCTTAGAGGCGGGCCCTGTAGATCTGGGTAGGCCCCGGGAACTGCACTTAAAGATACTCCCAGGCCATACTGTAGGGAGCTGGGTGAGAATCCCTGGGCCAGATGGGGCCCCTCGGCTTTTCCTAGTGACATAAATAAAAGCCTACAGCCTCCTTCAGGGCTGGTGACCAAGCAGCGTGAGCAATCTTGACGGTGGTCCCAGAGCGTGCATTCACCCCTCCCACTTCTGATGTTTGTTATGGGTTGGATTGTGTAACGCCAAAACATATATGTTGAAGTTCTCTTAGGGAGGCCCCGAGCAGGCGCGGGTTGAGGCCGCAGTAGAGGCACTGTAAGGCTGGAGGAGGGCCAAGGGGAGGGTCTCCGAAGGAGGGTGGGAGAAGCGACAGGGCTGGAGACTGAGGAAGACCCCAGGTCCCACCACGCCTCCCTCCCAGCCTGCGGGGCCCCAGCCCGGGTCGGCGCTGCGGCGGCCAGCAGGTGTCGCTGCCGGGCTGCTCTTCGCGCTCCGGGCCGGGGGAGCGCGCGGTGGGGGTGTTCGACCCCAGGCCAGAGCTCGAGGTCAGAGCCCATTCCAAGCGGGATGCACACTACTGCTGAGCCTGACCGGCGGTTTCAGGAGGGGTGCAGCTCGGGGCGCCGGGAGGGGGCGCTCGCCCAGCCCCCACCGGGCCGTGTTTGCCCACCTGGGGCCAGGACCCTGAGCCAAACCCGCCACCCGCTCCGGAGCGGAGCAGGGGCTCACCGTGCCAGTCCTCCGCTCTCGCTGGGCCTGGGGACCCGGGTCGGTGAGGGGCGCGCCGGGGGCGGGAACACAGGGCCAGCGGCTTTGAGGATGAAAGGCGCCCGCGGCGTCGGGAGGGGACACAGCCCTGCCGGCCTGAGATCACCCACCGCGCCCAGCATCCGGCCCCTCAGAGGCCAGGCTGTGCCCGCTGTGCGCGCAGGTGGAGTGAGATCTGGCCTCCCGGGATGAGGGTGGAGAGGTCCCGGAGCCAAAGTGTCGGGGGCACTTTCCAGGGACCCGGAAGCCGGCTCCTTCCGTGCCAGCTACTGCTGCCGTGGACACCCCGACACCAGGCTGATGTCACCACCAAGTCGGGAGGCCTTGTGTGTGCCAGCAGGGATGGGCACAGCAACAGTCCTTCCCCCTGCTGGTCGTTGACCTGGGCAAGGGGCAGGATCCCAGCCACCTGCCTGGAGAGGGAAGGGCCTCAGACACCTGCCCTCCTGAAGTGTCTGGTTGGGCTTGCCAGGTCTTACCTTCGGCACAGGGATCACCCACTAGCTCTCACCAGCCCTACCTGCCCCCCCCCCCAGCAACCAGCCTGCCTCCCCTCCCAGCTGCCCACAAACAGAGATCAGAGCAGGGCACTTGAGTGGGGGAACAGGTGGACTGGAGGGGCGCTCTGGGGTTCTCCCACTTCTGGGCCCCAGCCCCTGTGTGCTCAGCATTTTCTGCCGGTGAGCCCCTGCCTGGGCTTCCATGCACAGCTTCCTAGGTGAGTGGGCTAGAGGCAGGAGAGATACCTGAGCCAGGAGGAAGCCGGCACAGGAGCCCTCGGTTTGCATCTGTCTCTCCATTAGGACAGGGGGGCGAGGTCTCACCCAGATACCTGCCCTAGTTCCTGCCTCTGGCCTGAGGAGGTTGGGCGTAGATGATGGGGTAAAACCCTCAGGGTGGAGCTTCCTTCCTGCCAGGTTCTGGGCCACCGAGTGTCCACCCACCCCGGCCCTATGGCTGCGAGCCTGAGGGCTGTTGGAGGGGTCTTCTGGGCCAGGGGCTTGACTGGAAAGAGGCAGAGGGAGACGGGCACCCTAATCTTTCTACTTGTCCTGGAGGTGTCAGGAGGAGGAGCCACTGGAGACCCAGAGTCCCAGGCAGGAAGCCCTGGTGGGTACAGGTTCCCATCCCTCCTGACCCTCGCAGCAGCTGGGAGGCCCTGTTCTGAGTCACCGCCCTGGCTAGGCACGCAGAGCGCCTGATTTCACCCTGCTTCCCCAAACATTTCCTGGTGCAGACACCCCATTGGACTGGGAGGGGTAGGAAGCTCAGGACTGCCCTCTGGCAGTGGCAGGCAATCAGGCGCAATCCCCTCCCCACCAGGCTGTGGGGCTCCCGCCCCTGCCCCCCCCTTCTATTTCAGACTCTCCTTGGCTATTTATAGCCATGTCCGCCAATTGCATCAGCCGGAGTCCGGCTTCTGCCTCCGATGCCAGTGGTGCCCGGCCCTGCGTGGCCTGCCATGCCTGGTGGGTAAGGGGAGGAGGCCTTCCCCTACTGCTCCCAGCCCTTGCCCTCGCTGGGCTGCCCAGGAAAGGCTTCCCCTGGTGGAATGTCATGCTCGGTGTTTGTAAAGATGCTGGGGAGCACCTCTGGACTGCCAGCTGCGCGCTGCCACCGCCTCCTTGGTCCCGACGGAGGCCTTCCACAGAGCCTCTCTCTGGCCCTTTCCTCTCCACGGTGGCTCTCTTCCACCCCTTCCCCTCAGGGAAGCCTCCCTGCCAGCCTGCTCCCTCAGACCCTGCCCTCTCTGGCACCCATGCCCAGCATGGGGACACTGGCAGCTCTGAAGGCAGTCAAGTCCTTGTTCAGTTTGGAGGGGGTTGGGGGGACTCCCCAGACACCCGCCTGGGTTCAGGCAGAGACTACTGTGCACTACCTGCTTCGTGGCCTGCTCCCACCCCAGTGCTCCGGGCTCTGGGAACTGGCCCATGTGTCTACCTCCCACACCCCAGCCTGGCCAAGACTCCCTTCATAAGGCCATCCTCACCTCATAAGGCCGGCCGCTTCTTCCAGGAATGACTCTACCTCTGGAGGCCAGCAGTGGACCTGGGACTGTGCCCTGCCTTCCTGGTCAGCCCAAAGAGGAAGCAGCTTCTCTGGACAGTTGGCTCTCTGAGCCCAGGCTGATGGGAAGGTTACTGTGTTTCCCCCAAGTACACAAGGCACCCACTCTGAACCCCTCTCCCCCGTCTTCCACCTCTTCAGGACCCACCCAGCCTCCTGCACCCTTCCTGAGAGACGGGACACCCACAGCCCATGTCCATCGCTCAGACCCTTCAAAGGCTCATGGCTTCTCCGCAGCGGCAAAGCCTCACCCACTCGAGACAGGCCCTTTTCTGCAGAGCTCTTCTGGGTGGCTCCAGTCCTGCCTCTCCTGCCATGCGGTGCCCCTCTGCCACACCCCCTCCCACCCCCAGCCTCCCCTGGTTTCAGAGGCCCAGAGCCGCCCTGGTCCTGGCGGTCTCTTTGAGGACTATCCTCTCCACTCTCCTGCCTCAGCCCCTTGGGTTCTGCGCCTCAGAAGTACCCTGATGAACCCACCCACAGAAGTTCCGCTGGAGGGGTCTGGGGGGCACTGAGACCAGCCCCTCAAATGACTTCCAGGGGCCGCTCAGAAGGTCAAGGGTGGTACTCAGAGACCAGGAACCAGGTGCACCCCACCTTTGCCTCTGACTCCATAGGGACCAACCTGGTCCTCTCTCTCCCTGGCCTTGGGGAGATTTGAAGTGGTGTTTGGCCCCAAGACTGCTAGTTTGTGGCATATTCATGGCACATTCCCCTGGGTTCCTTCTGCATGCAAGGACCAGGTGACGGTCTACAGTAAATGTGGCAGCGGGGTAAGCACACCACAGGGCTTTGGTATAAGCAGACTTACAGAAGGGCAGCTGCATTTTGGAGTAGTGCCCACCCGTCCTCTCACCTTCCCTCCCTCCCTCTCTCCCATTTAGCTACCTATCCACTTCCTATCTGCCTGACCCCCCTACCACCTACCTATCTGTCCATCTACCAAACCATCCATCTGTTCATCCATCTACCTCTACCACCCATCTATCCATCTCCCCTTATCCACCCATTTACCTGCCCATCCAAAGCCACCAAGTCATTAAGGCTCTTGGCCTGGGGACAGAGATCTAGAGGTGGAGGGGGGGGGTGCCAAGGCTTTAGGGCAGCCTGCCTAGTGCCGTGTCAACAGTGTGGCAGGCGAGAGCAGCATGTCTAGCCCTGGAGCATCTCTTGGTCAGGCTGACCTCTAGGAGCCTGGCTGAGGGGGAAATGCACCTCCTTTGTCCCCCCTCCCCGTGGAGTCTCACGCTGCACACCAGCTGGCCATCCAGGAGGGGCCCTGGCACCCCACCTCCTGCAGCTGCAGGTGCTCTCCGGCGCGGGGGAGGGGAGTGCCGCAGTGTGCTTGAGACAACCATCAGCTTTTTTCCAGTCCTGGTTTTATTGACTCCTAGGGGCTGTCAGGGTTATAAATAGATGTTCTTGAGCTAAAAATAGCCTTGCTGGAGTCAGACCATGCTTCTAGCTTTCAGCCTCTTTAAGGACTCTTGAGGATGCAGGATTTAAGGACCTACCTTCTCCAGCAGCCCCCAGAGAGGGGCAAGCCTCGTCCTCTTCCCCTCTCTTCTCTTGCGTCTGCGCGCGCACACACACACATGTGCTCACACTAAGCCAGGCAGGTGTCGTGTCACTGAGCTACCTGTCTGTTTGCAAAGCAGGAAGGGTCCCTGGGACGGGTTGGCAAGACCTTGAAGGGACCATGATGAGGACACAGGTCTGCTGAAGAGTCCCCCTGGAAATTCCCAGACGGAACCTCGAGTCATGACTAGCACACAGTACGTGTAGGGTACCTATGAGCCATTGTTGTAGGGCTATCTGAACAAATGCCAAAGAGAAGCAGATACGCCCTTCTGGACGTCTGTCCTAGAGAATGATGTGAAGGTGCCCATGGCCACATGGTGGTGACAGCACACGGCGGACAGGCCCAAGCCTGGGCACACTCACACTGTGGAATCCGTGTGGTCGGCAGCACAGCGGAGCAGCCAGGGCTGCCCTGGGCTGGGGGGAGCCTCCAGGAGTGGAGACCACGCTGGGACAAAGTTGGGGTCACATAGCAACACTTTCTACCAGATACCCTGGTGCCCTTCTGAGCCTGCACCTCAGGCAAGTATTACTGAGACTTCATTTCTGTTGGAAAAGCTATCGAATACCCTGCGCATGCACGCACACACGCACACGCATGCACTCACGCACGCACACGCATACACTCACGCACGCACACACACACACACACACACACACACACACATGCACTCATGCACGGCAGTAGGGATGTGCTCACCTGTTTATGGTGGAATTGTGGGGGTGAGAGTTGACAGGCAGACTGAGTTTTGTTTTTGTTTTGGTACTGGAGATTGAACCCAGGGGCATTCTACCTCTGAGCTACATCCCCAGCCCTTTTTATTTTGAAACAGGAGGGGTGGCATCTCACTAAGTTGCTGAGGGTCTCACCAAGTTGCCGAGGCTGGCCTCAAGCCTGCAATCCTCTTGTCTCAGCCTCCCAAGTACTGGGATAACAGGCGTGCGTCACCATGCCTGATGCAAAGTGAGTTTTTAAGTCATCTAGTTTTAAGTTACTTCAACTTTTACTAGCAGGTAACAACAAAAAGGGGTGTTTTACATCCTGGAGGTATACCCGAGGCCACATGTCCCTCCCCCATGCCTGGCCACAAGGAGCAAGTCTCACACTCCACTCCTATGGGACAAGTGGACCCAACCCACCGGGATCCTGGCCTCGGGGACCCTCCAGACTGACGCCATCCCCCAATCCCCTCCCCACAAGCAGCCCAAAGAAAGAGGCAGCGAGGCTTGGGGAAAACATCCGTCTCAGGATTTATTACAACACATTTGTTTCCAAATACAAAAGGAGGGGACAGGAAAGTGCAGTCCAAAGGGGCAGCAGGCCGGCACCCCAGTCCACAGGGACCAGGAGCCTTGGGCGGGGGGACTGGCTGCCTCTCCTCCGCTGGACTTTCCAGCAAATAGCAGGAGGGGGCCGGGTCCATTCTGGGCCATCCCAATGCCAGGCACTGGCCAGGTGGGAGGGGGAGGGGCTGGAGAGGCCGGAGAGGACTCGCTGGCCCGCCATACTCAGATAGGGGGTGGAAAGCAACCAGGAAGGGGCTCGTGCCCAACCTCCCCTCGCACACCAGAGGAGGCCGCAGCCAAGACAGGACCCTCCCCCCCATCTGGGCTGCCTGCTTTGGGGTGACCAGTGTCAGAGCGAGAGGAGGGCAGACTGAGGCTGCAGGCCCTACTCGCCCCAGGACAGAAGCCACACCCTGCAAGGGAAGGGCCCTGGGACCTGCCCCAGAGTTTGGGGCCCAACCAGTGGCCCCAGACCACTGTCTCCGGGACAGCAGAGGGGTGGGGCGAGGAGGGGGGAGCCAGTGCATCCTCCACACCCAGGGTCACCTCAGAAACCCAACACAACAGACAGACGGGAGGCAAATTTACATAATTAATAATAATAATAATAATTAACCAATAATAATAAATACTTAAACCTCTAATCCATAGATTGCAAATACAACAATAGCTTATTTTCTGGGGGAGCGGGGTGGGAGGGACAGGGAGTGGAAACAGGACTTTTGCGTAGAGGAGCAATGACAGGGACACGGGGCTGTGGGTCAAAAGAAGAAAAATAGACACGGCTGAGGGAACAGCGGGCGGTGGGCAGGTGCCACCTGGCCTGCACCAGGGGTCAGGGGTCAGTCCTGCCTGAGCCACCCTCCTACCAAGGTGACCGGCCCACTCCTACACTCTAGGACATCTGAGGGGCAGGGACCTGTATGCTGCCCCTACAGCCTGGGGTCCCAAAGACCCAAGAGGGAGTAGGCCAGGGGTGGCTGGGGTTCTCACTGGCCTTCACCCGCAGGCTGGGCCTCCTGGGCCAAAAAGCCACCTGGAGGTGGACCTTGAAGATACTTGGGAGGGTGCCCCAGGAAAGGGGCATACAGGGGGTTTCTCTCCTGAGAGGCCCCTGTGGGGGTCGGGGCAGAAAAGGGGATCTTCTCCAGCATCAGTTTCTGTGCCTTGAGCTGAGGATCCCCACCCCAGGAAGCACAGGGGTTTGGCAGGTGCTTAACTCCCTGTGCAAGACAGGCTGGTGTGCAGAGACCCTCGACCTGCAGGTGCACACCTGAACCCCAGTCCAGCCTGGGGCTGGGTCGGAGAAGAGCCCAGAACAAGACCCTGAGTCCAGCCCCTCTTCCTACCTGGGCCCAGAGCTCACCTCTGGCCAGTGGAGCAGCACTGGCTTGCCTAACTCCTCTTGTCCAACACTGGCTGCCCCCAACCTAGCTCCTCTTACTATGCCTCCCCATGGACAGGGGGCTCTAGAGGGCACCCCAAAGAAGAGGAGAGGGGAGCAGCCTCCTCTGAATGGCCTCTCTGGGCTACTCTGAGAGGCTGGACCCCACGCAGGCAAGAGTGGGGGTATTTTCACCCGCATCCTTGCCCTGGGTCAGCCTCATCTGACTCCGGGGAGCCCCTTCACCATGCCTCTTTGAAAACCCAGGTGTCAGGAGGCCCAGTGCCCATCAGTACCTACCAGGGACAGCCCTGGGGTGATGGGGCAAGGGCACCCCTCAAGCCACCAAGCTTGGTACCTGGAGCTGGTGAGGGGGCTCCAGCGCTTCCTGGGGGGGACACCCTTCCCCACCTATGGCTTTGGTGCAGAGCCCAAGAAAGGAGAAGGGAGAGGGAGAGGAGAGGAGGTGGGTGGGGGAGGGAAGGGAGGTTCTGCGGCTCAGTTTGTGGCAAAGAAGTTTTTTTTTTCCTTTTCCCCCCTTTTCTTACATAAAAAGTGCAAGAAAGCTCGGCAGCCTCTTTGCAAGATCAGCAGTTTCCTGGGGGAGGGAGAAGAGGGGGGGCCCCAGGCCTGGCACCCCAGCCTGAGACTGAAGGTGGCCTCATATTGCTTAGAAACGTGTGTTTCAGTTTAAATACCAGACAGTAAAAATAGAGCTTCGAGGACCGCCCTGCACTGTCGCCAAATCATTGCCAAAATGAACAGCTTAAATAAATAAAAAATTGAAATATTTACTTCTCGATAAAAATCGCAGTAAAACCATTTACCTTTCTTTGCATTATATATAATATATATTTATACTGGGCCCGGCTGCTGGCAGCCCAGCCAGGGACGCCGAGGGCAGCAGAGGGGCACGGGGACCCCGCGGAGGGGTCAGGATACCTCGATGACCTCCACGCTGCCCGAGAAGCTGGCCTGCTTGCTCAGAGCAGCCAGGTCCTCGCCGCGCGCGCGCCCCTCCACCATGCCCTCCTCGAACTCCATCTGACAGCTACGGCGCTTGAACTGCGTGTCGGGCGCAGGCTCATCCGGCCAGCCGGTCCGCGCTTCCCGGGGCTCAGCCCGTGTCTCCCGCCGCCGCAGGTCGCCGCTGGGTCCGGGTGCACCTGCGCGTCTGAAGGCTGCGAACCGCGCGCCGCCTGCGCCCTGCGCGCCCTCAGGACTGAAGCACCAGGGTCCGTCCGGCGACGGCGTGCCCGGGGAATCAAGCGGTGGCGCCCAGGTCCCAGGGCCAGCCGGCTGGCCTGGGCCGGGCAGCCCGGGCGCCGACAGGGCCGAGAGGCCATGCCGCGGAGTCTGCCGGGCCGCGTCGCCGAAGTTCAGGCCCAGGCCCTGCGCGGGAGAGCGGGCCGGGGAGCCGGCTGGGGGCCGTGGCCGCCGGCGGGGCCGCGGGCGCGCCTCCGGTGCTGCGTCGGGGCTGTCCGGGCTGGGCGAGGGCAGGCCCAGCGTGCCCCCCGACGGGCTGTCCAGCTTGCAAAGCTTTGGGGCCTCGCCGGGGTCAGGAGGCCCCGGGTGCTCGGGCCGCTGGCTGGGGGCATAGGCGGACTTGATGTCAAGCGAGAAGGAGCGCTTGAGGCGGTTGGTGTCCTGCAGGCGGTCGGAGGAGAGGTGCAGGCCGCACAGGCCCTGCTGCAGCGCGCTGGTGGCCGGCGCCGCGGCGGCGGGTGTGAGGGCCTCTGCGCCTGAGCTCGTGCTGCTCTCCCTGGCTGCGGTGGCCGCTGCGCTCCCCGTGGCAGCGCTCTCTGAGGTAGGTGGTGGCAGCCGGGGCAGGGGGACCCCTGCAGCAGGGCCTTGGAGGGGCTCGGGGGTCCCGGGGTGGGACACATCGCTCTGCAGGGCGGCCAGTAGCTTCAGGCTTCGCTCATACTCTAGCAGCTGGCCCAGGAAGTTGAAGTTGGGCGAGATGGATGGGCGCCGGTCCTTGACGAATCTGGGGCGAGAGGCAGCTCAGTGAGAGAGGGCTCCACCAGGCTGGGTGCCTGCCGCTCTCCCCAGCACCAGCTGCCGGGCTGACCTTGGGCACACAAGCTAACCTGTGCCCGGGCTTGGCTCAGGCCTCCCCTTCCCTGCCAGGGCCCTTGGTTGGGCCATTTTTGTGCAAATGGGTGGAGAGGGGCAGGGGGCGTGCTGTGAGCCGCGGGTTGCTGAGTTCCAGACCCGGGGGGCCCAGGAGGAGAGGAGGAGTACCTGTAGGCGTCGTCAGAGGACATGCCCATGGTCTTCATGATATAGGCGATGGCGATGGTGGCAGAGCGGGAGATGCCAGCCAGACAGTGGACGATGACTTGGCAGCTGGACAGCTTAGCTTTATCTGGAGGCAGGTGGGCCATGGGGGCCGGGTGAGAGACTGCACGACCCCTCCCTGCCCCAGGTAGCAGACCCTGCCCTTCTTATGCCAACAGTCCTGGCTACTTCTCAGGGACCCAAGCAGAGTGGCTGCAGTGCGGGCCTCGCCACTGTGAGCCCAGCCTTCCACTAGCCAGCCGCCCCTCCGGGGTGTGGAGTAGGAGGGCCCCGCGCCTTACCAATGAACTCAATGGACTTGTCCAGCCAGGGCAGCAGCTTCTCACAGTAGTTGTCGTTGATGGGGATGCGCATGAAGCGGCTCTCGCAGATGAAGTCTGGCTTGGGGCAGGAGTTGCTGGCATTGAGGACGTAGCTTATCCCATTTTGGGTCATCAGATCCTGGAGGGATGGAAGACTGGTTGGAACGGGGTGGCAGAGAAAAGGGGAGCCCCCTGGTGGGGAGACAGGGAAGGGGTCTTCCTCTCTGCAGCCCAGAGGACTTTAGTCTTGGGATGCTCCGGAGCCTGCGTGTCCTGGATCCTGCCATGTGGAAGGGGCGGGGCCAGGAGCTTCCTCCCATCCCAGCCATGGAGGCCACAGGCCCTGCACAGGGGCTGGGGGCCGCCCGGCCTCCTCTGTCTCACCCACAGTCTGCGGTAGGCTCCCAGGAATGTCATGGCTGCTGGGCGGTGGCTGAACCCTTTTCCCTCGTCACCATTTTTAAAACACGGGATTCTTTCAGGGCTGGCAGGGACCCAGTGACATCAGCAGTTTGGCATGCTGGCTCAGGCTCCGCCACGGAAGGGGCTGGGAGCCTGCTTCTCCACCCAGCCCTGCTGGGTGCCAACCCTGGGCCCTGCTGTGGTCCCGTGGGGGCCGGAGGGCCTGGGTCTTCTTGGGCCCCCACCCCATGCTTTCCCACCCCTGGCTCCTCCATCAACCTCTCCTCCCCCAGACCACCCCAGGGACTAATTCTTGAACCCTTGCTTCCTTCCCTCTTCAGCCAGAGACCCTGGTTATACACACACCTTGTTCAGGACATCTTTCTGAGAGCCCAGGTAGAGGTGAGGCAGGATGCGGGTCAGGCCCACGCTGGGCACAGGCAGGCAGGGCTGGGAGAGGCTCATGGGCAGCAGGGCAGCAGGCTTGCCCTCACAGAGGCCAGGAAAGCAGGAGGAGAAGGTGGCAAAACCTCCTGCAAGAGGAGACACAGGGAGGCACGTCAGGTGGGCTGGCCAGCTGGGGCAGAAGAACAAGCCCTGGGCATTGGATCATACCCGGCTGGTCGACCCCAAGCCTAGCCAGGCCAGCGAGCTTCTGGCCAGAGCACCTGGTCTCCTGCTGGCAGGCCTCTCTCACCACGCCGGGGGCGCGTGCTGCCGCCCATTTACAGCCAGCACCTACGCCCACATTCCTCCTCACGCTAATTAGGGGCTGGCCCACTGAGGACGCTGCTGTGATGCCCATAAATGTGGGGTCGAGGTGGCCAGCTGGCTCAGACCTCAGCGGGGTCTCCTGTTGAGGGCAGGGGTCACACAGGTTGGGGGAAGGGAGCCTCTCCTTGGCCCCTGCAGACCACTGGCCCAGGGCCAGGCCTGGCCTTCCGCCCCATTCCCTGTGCTGATGCAATCTTTCCCTGCCTCCAGCTGGCTGGGAGCCCCAGGCCTGGGCTCGGGTGCCAGGCCTAGGAGGTGAGGGCTTCTGAGGTCCCTCCCCTGCCTGAGGCATGACATCACCCACTGGAATTGGCACCGCCTGCAGGGGCGTTTGTGGTCCGGTCATGGCTCCACTCCACCCCACAGGAGACAACGGAGAAGCTGGAGAAACCTGGGCCCAGGGAGCACACTGCCTGTTCCCTGCCCCTTCCACACATATCTACATCCAGGGCCCAGGCTGTGAAGAAACCCCTCAGCTGGCTGGAGAGACCCAAGCATGGATGCTGGTATGTCTGACTCAGTGGCCACGGGCAGAGCACACCTCTGGCCTGTTTCCTTGTCCTGCCTGCCACACTACATTGCTGTGAGGCTCAACGAGACAATGACCATGAGGACGTGAGCCTGCACCTGGCCACACCTGCCCTGACTGGGGGACCTGCTGAGTCTCATCAGAAACACACACACACACACACACACACACACAAACACACACACTGGCCACCAGCTCCTGGTAGAGCCAGGTGAGACCTGTCTAGCAGTACCTGGGGCTGCCCACATTTCTGGGATGACAAGGCCCCCATGGCAAATGGGCTCCTGTTTCTGGCCTCAGTTAAACCATCCAGTGCATGAGACCAGTGCTAAGCCCCCATCCTATGGGAGGAGGCAGGGAAGTGAAGATGGGGTCTCAGGCTGGGGACATCTGTGCCAGGGACCTGGATGATCTCTGAGGATAGAGAAGCCTGGTGCCTTTGCCTTCTTCCCTGGCCCAACTCACAGAGAACTCGTGTAAATGCTCACCCAGAATGCCTGTGCAGGGGCTCCCTGTACACTAAAGGAAGCTTGACTTTGGGGTACCAGGAGCTGGGGGAACCTCCTGGCTGAGGGAGTGAGGTACGAGCCATGAAGGAGGAGCAGTTTCTTCCTTGGGGACCTGCTGGCTGGATGGGAGAAGCAGGCACTGTTGGTACCAGATATGCTGCAGCTCACAGGTTCCCCGAGAGGAGGCTGAGCAGAGTGCTGTGAGGCCTGTGGGGGGACCCTTGGAGGTGCCTGCAAGGCCAGAACCCGGGCGGGGTCTCTGCAGCCTCTTCTCTAGTGCCTGTGCCTGCTTCCTCCTGCCCCTTTCCGGGGATCTTGGGCTTTCTCATCTACTCTCTACAGCCTGGCGAAGTATCCTGTAGAAGTGTGAATCCCATCAGCGCTCTCCCCACCCATCCTTCCCAAAGGAGGGGAGGCAAGAACGTTCCTGGCAGGTGCAGCAACTTCTCGGGGAAGCCTCCCAGAACCCTCAGGCAGAGTCAGGCAACTCGGGGGCTCCAACAGAGCCCCTATAGATGCTGGAGGCTCCAGGGGTTTCAGGGCTGCCCAGGCTCTGGGGGTGGGTGGCAAGGCTGAATGAGTGACCCTTTGGGGTTCCAAGTCTTCGTGGAGCCTGGGGAGGTATCTATCCCTTGCAAGTATCCCCAAGGACATCTTCTCATGGGACCCCCCCCACTACC
Organism: Glis glis; assembly: GCA_004027185.1. Classification (NCBI taxonomy): domain Eukaryota; kingdom Metazoa; phylum Chordata; class Mammalia; order Rodentia; family Gliridae; genus Glis; species Glis glis. The sequence continues at coordinate 32,788 of PVJS01003851.1, read as the reverse complement.
CCTGCTCCTTCTGCTTTGGGGTCATGGAGGGTACTCACAATCCTGCTACTCACAAGGAAATATCAGATACGCACAAAGCATGTGCCCAGGACAGCACCACCTCACAGAGCCCTAGGTACTCACGGCCAGGCCATCTCTAAGCCTACTTTTCTGGCTGCAGCCTGGCCGGGGCACAGACATGCCCTGTTGGCACAGGAGCAGCAAGCCCCGCAGCCCCCTCTGGGCACCCTGATGTGTCAGGAAAGGGACCCCACCCACCCTTGGTGCAGGGACTGCTCTCGCTGCAGCCACCCACAAGGGTCCAGGGTACACATGTGCCTCTGGAGGGCCTGGACCAGGCTGGGGGGCTGCAGGGTGGGCTTCTCCCACAGAGCCACCAACCTGCATTCTGTGGCATTGTGCATGCTGGCAGTGCGGGCTCCAGGGGAGGGCCACTGCTGCTTTAAGGGGTCAGGACCCTCTCCCATCCCCACCCCTGCTAACAGCAGCAGAGATGGGGTGGGTCCTGGTACCCAGCGCCACTCCACTTTCTGCAGATCTCCCCTATCAGGGAGAGGGGTCCCCTCACCTCCACTGTGCCATCTTCCTCTCTCTCCCACCCAGGAAGGGTTGTCCTCAGGGTCTGGCCTCTGCTGTCAACAAATAAGCCAAGGAGCACCACTGTGCGGTGTGACCCCCTCATCATGGGTGGGCAGTGCCCCTTCCCCACTCAACATTCCTTCCCAATCTCACTGTCTAGGGCAGGGCCAGTTCAGCAGGGCTGGGCCCCCTTGGGGTGGGGACTTGTGCAAGGCCAGGAGGCGGCCCTGACTTGGTGTCACCATGAGCCTAGCTCACAGCATAGGGCCATAACTCCTTCCTGGCTTGGCTTGGGGAAAAGGAGACAAAGACGCAAACCCTGCAGGGCTGTGTGCACAGGACAGGAAGAGCAGGGGGAAGCCCAGAGAGCCAGGTAGGGCATGGCCAGGCCCCGGGGCGCACCCTCCTGGTGCCAGGAGAGGAGCCCCAGCCCCCCCCACTTCACCCACCCCTGGCCCCTGGGGAGGCTGGCCCCTCCAGGCTCTGGGCTCCCTGCCCCTCCCCAGCAGGTCTGGGGAGGTGCTGCTCTGGGACCCTCTTGTGACTCCCAGCAGGGCCCACGGCTTTCATTTCTGATCAGGGTGGCGAGCTGGACCTTGGGAGGTTCCTGTTATGCCCAGGACACATGTTCCCAGCCCAGAACTCCCCGCCCCTCCGTACCCCGGGGATGAGGGTTGGATTAGAGGCGCGCGAGTCTGTGCTTCTGCTTCCCAGAGTTCTCGTGTATGCACAAGTCACAGATTCCACCCAGACGGGCTCAGGATCACTATGGACACTGGGGGGTGAGGGGGACATGCGCGCACACGCAGCTGCTGATCACCAGAGGCCCGGAGCAGTGCAGAAATGCAGACGCCCTCTGACCACACCGACCCCAAAGTTGGGGTGCTCACCTCACATCCAGACACACATGGAGAGAGGGCTGCAAGTGGTCCTCCCCTGCATGTGAGGCCGAAGGCCCAGGCCTCTGGGGCACCTCGGGAGGCCTGCCCAGCAGTCTGGCTAGAGCAGTGGCCCATTCACCACCCGACCTGTCCCACCAGGGTGGGTGTGCGGGCAGTCCGCCAGCTCTGTGGTGGGGGTGCAGGTGCTGTCACCAGTCCGTCACTCTCCACCTGCCTGCCACAGCCCTGCGGTGACCAGAGGCTGGGTGGCAGGAGCCCTGACAAAAACCCCAGCCCCAGGCAGGGAGGGTGGGCATCCCAGGGACAGGCCAGCTTTGCCTGGCTCCTCTGGGACCTGGGCCACCTCCCCAGGTGGAGTTCTGCAGAAGCCCTCCCGCCACTGCCGTGGGTGTGAGCAGCATGAGTGTGTGGCTTCCCAGTCCCCACCATGGAGACTGGCAGGCCAGCCGGCTTTTGGAATACAGGTAACCCCAGAGGTGCCCTCAGCTGGCCCCCCAGGCAGCAGCCATGGTCAAGTAGGCTGTTGCTAGGCAACCTGCGGTCAGCTGCCTTTCAGGGATATACCCCTGGGTCAGGACCAGTTCCTGTTATCACCTGCTGAGGGTGGGGTGGGCTTATGTTACAAGGGTCCTGAAGTGCGGACCCAAGAACTCGAGAGGTACTGAGATCCCCCTGCCCTACAGCCACTGGCCTCCTTGGACATCCCCAGCCCTAGCAAGTGCACAGTGGGGGAAGAGGGGAAGGGAGAAGAAGGTGTCCCGGTGACCCTGGCTGGGCCTTTTGAGCTCACCTGTGAGGATGGCCACGCTGTGGAAGCAGCCGTCCAGCTTGCTGAGCAGGATGGACAGGAAGCTGTCTGCTGCCAGCACGCTGGCATCCCGTGTGCTCTGGTCATAGACCACCACGTCCTGTGGTTCTGTGGCCTCCACCTGGGGGCCATGAGGGCAGAAGTCAGGGCACTGCAGGTATCCCCCAGCTGCCCTAGCCCTGCTGCAGCCTGCTGCCTCTGGCCCAGGGAAGAGCAAAGGGTCAGAGGGCAGGAAGGAGGGGCTGCTGACACCTTGCTGTCTGGAGAGGAGGGCAGGTGCCTGGCCATACACCTCATGTATTTGCCTTCACCTGCCTGGATACACAGGTATGCTCCCACCTGGACAGGTAAAAACACCCACGGCCACACAGCAGGCCATCGGATCAGGGAGAGACAGAGATGCCCCACTCGTACGGGGTGTCCGCCGTGTCCAGGAGACAGGGTGTGATGGGGACCCTGGGGGCACATGCACGTGGCCGGGGCTTGTTCCCAGGGTGGTTACTGAAACTCATCCTTGGGAGGCACATTTTGGGGATTTAGAAGTGGGGTGTGTCTGGGTCTGGGCTCGGTGGAGCTGACTGCTGAGCTGGACAGCCTATCCTCCCTCCCTTCCAGCCCCTGATGAGGAATTGGGGGCCACGGCAGGACCCCATCTGGGCAGGTCAGGAGGCAGCAGCTGGAAGCTGGGGTTCCTCCTGCCCTCTCCCCCACCCCACAGGCCAGCTTCGGGGCCAGATGTTGAGTGGCTTTTGCTTAGACAGGCTAATGTCCCGGCCCCCCAAGCACACTCAGCCCTTAAGCCAGCTGAGCTGCCAACCCCGGACTGGATGATGTCACCAGCAGCCAATGGGATTGCACTCTGGCCGGGAGTCCTCGCTGGGGGTGATTAATCACCGGATTCCCCTCACTGGAGCAGAGGGAGCCAGTTCTGGCCTTGGAGCGGGGGACTCCCGACAAGCGGCCATCCTGCCTGGGTCCTCTCACGTCCCCCCGGCTCAGAGCAGGGAAGGCATGAATGCCTGAGCCCCTCCCTAAGCCTCCAGGCTGCGAGCATGCCCCCCAGCCGAAGGTGGTGGGAGGGGTGGTGCTGTGCCTTCAGGCCGGTCCCCAAGCTAGGCTTGTGGGCCTGCCTGGGGAGGAATGAGCTGTCCTTCCCTGCATGAACATTCCTGGGGGTCACTGAGAGAACTCTGGGTGGCTGAAGACTCCAGGGGGTGGGAGAAGAACTGAGACACCAGGGACTGGACTGCTCACTGTGAGCCCCTTGACCCCACAGCAAGCGGAGTGGTCAGAGCCAGCTGTCCCTGTCCCCGTGTGTACGGACCCTGCTGCCTCTCCCTGCACCGGCCCTCTGGGATTTGCATCCCTGTGCCCAGTGCATACACACCTCCCTCATCCATCAGCACTCCTCTCTCCGAGCCCCATGAGGGGCCCCGGGGCACGGCCGGCCTGTGTGTGGGGAGACTAGCAGAGTGAGGACCCAAACAGGAGGGCCTCTGTGGAGGGAGCTGCCTTATGCAGCCTGGAGCTGTGCCCCTGAGGTACCCAGTTTGGGTTCACAGGCAGAGGAAGGGGACCCCCTATCTGAGGCCCCTGTGCACCCGGCCCGGAGCTCAGCTCTCGACTGAGGCTGGGGGAGCGAGCGCGGAGGTCAGCCCTGGGACGGGTGCTTGTGGCACGGCACAGGTACCTGGCTGCGCGCAGCGGGCTGGATGAGCTCGGCGATGGTCACCTTGCCCTGCTGCAGCCGCCGCTTCACCAGCTTAGAGCAGCAGATGTTGACAGAACTGAGCACGTGCCAGCTGTTGTACTCCACAAAGGAGCGGCTGTCGATGACCAGAGGCCCCCCGGGCCCTCCCCGTAGCAGGCTGGCCAGCTTCTTGGCGTCCATCACCTTCCTCGGGAGCCGGTCCCCGGCCATGGTGGGGCAGCAGGCAGTGGGGAGGGTGACCCCTGGAGCGAGGCAGGTGTGGCCTTGTGGCGTTCAAGGTGCCCTAGTGCATGGCGCCAGACCTGCGGAGAGGCAGACAGTCAGGGCGCTGTGGGCCCTGGGGGGGGCAGTGCCAACCCCCAGCAGGCCTGGGGCTGTGACCTGACATGCACTGGGGGGCCCTTCCTCCTGGATGAATCAAGCCCTCAGCAATGGGGTGAGTTCACAGGAGGGTTCCTGTCCAGCCCCCACACTGTTGGGTCCTGGTGTCAGTTGGTGCACAGGACACGGCAGGCAGGGGAGGCAAATGGGGGGCCCGGGAGGGAGGGTCTCAGGCCGGACAGTCCCAGGGGTCCTTTCTCCAGGCTCTGGGGTGCATCTACACATGATTCCAGAACCTCTCCCAAAGTCCTCTCCATCTTCCCTCTCCAAACAGGCACGGGTCCAGGGCTTGCCCCTCGGCCCTTCTCTACCCTCTTCACAGCTAGCTGCCCTCAGACCTGCCCTCCCTTCCTTGGCACAGTGCCACATAGTCAATCCCTAGAGCCTCATCTCCAGGGACAGCTTCCTAAGCTGATAATCCCAACCCTGGTGGATGGCAGGGGTTGGGCTGCCTCCTAAAGCTAATGGGCTCTGGGAAGCTGCAGGCCAGCGTGCCTCAGGGGCTTGGATGAGGGCCAGGGGATCCTCTGCTACTGCTACGGACCCACTTCTGCAGGCTAAGTCTTGGTGCATGCTGCCTGCTGCACGACGGGGTGGGCATGAGCGCCCAGCCCCTGTGAGGTGTGTGGGGCAGGGCGCTCCAGGTGCAGCAGAGGCCCAGGGTCTAGGGGCCCCTTCAGGGATGACCTTCTAGGGTGAAGGTCAGGGTGCCTGGGGTCCTCCGGGGGTGCTGGTCCTTGGGCTGAGGAGTGTGGAGAGAGCGGAGGTGGCTGGCATTTAGAGACCCTGGCAAGCCCCTCCTGCAGGCTTGGTGATAAGCCTCTGCCACTCCCCTGTCACCTGCCAGGACTAGCCTTCCCTAGCCCCCCTCAAGCCTCACAGTCTCTCCCCAGGAGGCACACAGTGTCAGGATGACAGGTTTGTTTAGGGAAACTGAGGCTCAGGGCAGGGGTGAGATGAACCAAAGGTCATATACAAGGAAGCTGGAGAGAACCCAGGGCTTGTGGCAGCCCCTGCAAGGCCCAGCCCCATGGTAGCATTTCAGTTGGGGTCTTCACTCTACCACAGCTCCACCCAGCTCGCGGTGCACCCCCAGGGCCCACGGCACAGGGGCCATGGTAGGCAAAGCCCCCTCAGCAAGTCCCCAACCCACAGCCTCATGGGGCAATGGGTGGTGCACCTTGAAGATATGGCCCTTTACCAACAGCCACCATGATGCTGGGGACAACAGCGGTAGCTGCCACTGGATCTGCACGGCCTTGGGTCACCATCAGGCCAGGGGGCAGGGGCTGAAGGAGGCAGAGAAGCCCCAGCCCCAGCCGCCCCCACAAATGCAGTGGGCAGGTCTGCACCCCTGGCCTGGTCACGGTGCCTCTCTTCAGACACTTCCAGCACGGCCATTCCCCCGCCCCTGCCGTGGCCTGGGCTCCTGGGGTGGTGGCTGGCGCCCTGGGCTTCACTGGGACCAAGTGGGCGGCCTTATGCTGAGCCACTGAGGCCGTACTGAGGCATGGCCACCAGGGACCAGGCAGCATCTGGCAGCGGGCTGAGGAGTCCCACTCACTGGTGCCTGTGTCTCTCTTCCCCTCTTCCACTGGGGGCCAGGCAGGCAATGCACCAGCAGAAGGGCCTGCCTGCCAAAGGGGGATCCTGCCTGCTGAGGGGGTCCCCATTTAATTCCCACATGAATTGCTTTGGGGAGTTTTCCTTAGTTCTAACCTGAATTCTGTCCAAGGTAGTGACAGACCATGGCCACCAGGTCCCCTGGGCCAGAGAGGAAGCAGTCCCCAGTCCCTGCAGGCCTGGACAGAAGCTCTGCCCTGGACAGTTGACCAGAAAGCCTGAGAGGGCCACGATGAAGTTGGGACACAGGTGCGGGGTCCTCTGCTGAGCCCCAGCCTCACTGCCCGGAGCCCCAATGTTCTCACTAGCTAAGTGGGATGCGCTGCTTCTCGCCTGAAACAAGAGAGGCATAGAAGCCCCAGTGCAGGGAGGACAGAGGAGCCCGACCTGGCATTCACTCTACCTTTGCCCTTAAACTGTCCTCAGGGGTGGCATCAGGCGGAGGCCGAGGAGGGTGGGGAGGGGAGGCCTGAGACCAGAGGGCAGGGTAGGGGAGGGCAAGTGTGGTGCAGGGCTGGGCAAGGCTGGGAGGGGTGGGCAGATTGCTGGGGGCCTGGTACCTGGTCCCCACCCTGCCTTCCAGGGAACCCTTGGAGCTGGAGCTTGGCCCTATTAACCGCTATAGTATTGTTATTTGCAGCCGAGGGGGACTCATTAGCAAGTTAGCACCTCCGTCGTCACCATGGCAACAGCAGAGGTGCCAGGCAACGGCTGCTCCTGCTGCAGCAGCCATGAGCAGGCTGCTCTGCAGAGCCGGCAGGTCGCCCCCCTCGCTTGTCCCACCCCTCTCAGCAGGTGCCCAGTAGCTGGGGTCTGCAACCCAGGCCCCCAGCCTTCGGTGGCGCCCCTCACCCCCCCTGCCCTACCTAGTCCCAATTCCCAGTATCCACTGGTACTGCAGCTCACGGGCTCCCCCCACCACCTCGGAGCCCTTCTCTGCACTGGGAAGGGCTGGCTGGCCTGTGCATCTCCTCCAGCAGTATGAGGACCCCACCGCCAGGAAGCCTCCCCCACCACAGGGGGTCCTTGGGCCCCCAGCTTCATTTGGGCAGACCCTCACTTCTACCTCTGGTGAATGCTATGGCTCAGGGCTGAGAGCTGGGTCAAGCAGGCTGGGTGGGGAGTGGAGGTGTGGGGTCAGCCCGAGCAGGTCCACGGGGCTAGAACAGGCCTCTGGCCTCTACTCTCAAGCAGCCCCTGCCCAGCCCTCCCACCCTAGGCTCGGCCTGCACTCTGTTCCTGAGAACCTGGGGACCAGGGGGGAGGGCAGCTATCACCTGGCTATTTGAGAACTTGGGGTGGGTGGGAGGGAGTCCAGGTTGCGGGCAAGACCCCCCAGGCACTGCCCACAGACTCTCATCAAAAGGCTTTTGAGCAAAGGAATTTCTAAGTTCAATGTCAGAGAAGGCCCCTCCCAGGCCACGCCCCTCGGGCAGCCCCTCCAGGAGGCCAGGAACATGGACAGCATAGCCTGGCTACCCTGCTAGGCACTGCTCTCTGCATGTGCAGGCACACACCCTGTGCACACTGCACAGAGAGCGGGCACTCACTCCTTACCCAGGATCTACCTCACCCTGTGTGCAATTGTTCACCAGGGAATGTGTGTGCACAGGCACAGGTACCAGAGTGAATGCACACACCCCTGTGCACACTCGCCTTCTGCATACCAGAACTTGAGAATCCCAGCACACCTGCACTCAGGTGCCAGCTCCCAGACCTCCTCACACACCGGGGCTCCCACACGAAGGCCTCCACACCAAACCTTAGTGTCCCTCAGCACATACACGACCATATACGAGCCCTGCGATCTGCCACTGGCAACACCCTCACCAAGTTACCTCCTGCTTAGTACCTAGTGACAGGAACACACTACCTCCAGAGATGGCTGTCAGGACCATCAGCCACCGGTGGACAGGGACGGTGTCTCCATCCCTGTTCACACCTAGGCGGCCCCTCTGGAAAGGGCCGGTGGTGGAGAGATTCAGGTGCTGAGATGCCAGCTCACTGTCACCCAGGCACGTCAGGAGGACAGGAAGGGAAGCTGGTAAGGACTATCTCTGAGAGGCAAGGGTCCCAGTACTGGAGCGGGTCGGGCTCCCCCAGGGGAGAGTGGGCCAGGATAGCCCTTCCCTGTGCTGGCCAACAGCACAGCTGAGCAGAGCCAGCCCTGCCTGGGGAGGCCGGGCGCCTGGGGAGGAGGGGTGGGAGAGGCCACCTCAGTTCCCAGGAATGGGAGTGGGCCCAGCCTGGGGTGGGAGGCATGGCAGAAGGGCCCTTGACAGTGGAGGCTGGAGGTTTCCTCTACCCCCACACCTGGCCTCTTCTAGTCCTGCTGATCTGCAGATCTTCCGCCAGCCACTGTCCCCAGCTCCATACTGGCCAGCCCAGGGCTTCAGCCGTCACTGCCCCAACTAGTCCAAGGAGAGGCCGCCTCAGCCCATGCAGTCCTCCTGGCCAGAGCCCACCCACCCACGTCTCTCTTGCTGTGGGTCTGGCCCCTTCTCTGCTGTCTCTAAGAGCTGCACATCTGCAGGCCTCCCCCGACTCGCTGGCACCCTGCCCAGGCCTTTCCTGAGCCTCTTGTCCAGCAGAAACCTCTGGGCCTGGACATCAGCATCAGCCTTAAAGCAGATGCTGGGAGGAGTCCTGCACACAGGTTGACACGAAGCATCTTCCTGCTTCTCTATTCACAGAACTCTGCTCTCAGAGGCAGCCTCTGGGGCCTGGAAGCCTCCCAAGGGTTGAGTGCAGGAGGGAAGAGAACCTGTCCAGCTGCTCTCCTGAGGCCCTAGATTGACTGCAGCAAGAGGCATTTCAGCCAGACCTAAAGATGAACTTCCAGCTCCTGGTCACATGATCTGCTCATCTGTGGCAGGTGCTCCTTAACTGAGGAGCAAAGGCATTGGACTCTGTCCTCCAGGTGCAGGGCTGGGCACTGCAGGCTACACTCATCTGCCACACTGCCCTGGGAGCAGGCAGGTCTGAGGGGAGTCTGCAGGCCTTCCACACTCAGAACCCCCAGGGGCAGGGGCAGGGAGCAGGAAGAAGATTGCTCCCCGGGGCTGCAGCACCCCAACCCCGCCCCCACTCCAAGACGCACAACGGAGCACTGCAGAGGCCACACTGCTTCCTGTCACCCCCTCCTCCATCCCAGAGTCCCCCACCTCTTCACTGTACCCCCAAGGCCCCGACTCCCCCTGCGGACCCGCACACCTTTGTCGAAGGGAGTCAGAAGGCGAATTCTCCCAGCGGCCATGACCTGCGGCTGCCCCCTCCCCTCCAGGCCGGGCTGTTAGGTGCCGCAGCCGGCTGCCCCTCCAAGGTGAGCGTGAGCCGCAGGCCCCGGAGGCGGGCTGCAGGCAGACCGGCGCTGCGGCCCCTCCCCCAGCATCGCGGCGGCCTCTGCAGCGGGCAGGGATGGTCTTTATTCACCGAGGCTGGAGACCACCCCGAGGTGGGGTGCCGGCATGGCTCAGCCGGAGGGGGTCTGGGGCCCTCGTCCTTGGACGTGGCACGAGCTCCTTCCCGAGCCTCCCGCTGGCCAAAGGCCGTCCCTCCTGTGGCCGAGGCTCCGCAGCTCCCGGGCCGCGGCGGACGACCTTCTCCCATTCTGGTCCCCACTGGGGGCGCCGCGCAGGGGCTCGGACAGATTCGCGCTGGACCTCAGATGGCTCCCCGGGTCCCTAATGTGCGCCCCCCGCTCCGACCCCAAAAAAAGGAACTGCGCGGAGAAAGGCGGCAAAGAGGCGAACCGGCGTGGGCCGGGCGGGGGTCCGCGGCGCGCCGCGGGAGGCGGGAACGGCGCCCCAGTGTGCTGCGCCCCGGCGCGCCCGGGCCCGGCCGGCTCCTTCCGGACGCCGGACCAGCGCAGTCCCCGAACCCCGCGACGCGGCGCCCCGAACCGGCGCCCGGGGTCCGCGCGGGTCGACCCCTCCCCGTCCGCACCGCGCCCCGCTCACCTGGCTCTCGCTCGCCGCCGGGGCGCACCGGGGACCCGTGCAGCGCTCAGGGCGCCGGATCGGCTGCGCCGCCCATGGGCCCACCGGGGGCCCGCGCAGCCGGGGCAGGGGCCGGGGGGGCGCGCGGGCCGCGTCGCCGTCGCCGTCGCCGCCGCCACCGCCGCCGCGGGGAGCGCTCGCTCGGGCCGGGGAGCGCGCACTGCGGGCGGGCACGCGCGCTCGCGGCGCGCATCCCAGCCCGCGGCTCGGCGGGCGCGGCTGGCGGCTCCGGCTCGGCTCGGCTCGGGTTCGGCCTCCGGCGTCCGGGTGGGGCGGGGGGCCGCGGAGCCGGCTCGGCAGCCTCGGAACCGCGAGTGACAGGCCCGGGGCGGAGGGCGGGGCAGCCAGCGGGGATGAGGTCATGCCGAGCGAAAAAGCCCCTGACGTCACCTGCAGCCAATCAGCGCGCGCGGCTCCGGGGCAGGTGACGTCAGCCGAGCTCGGCTCCGGGTGCAGATTAGAGGCGGCGGCCGCGGGGGCGGGGGTGCCGGGGCTCGCCGCCACCGCCCTCCGCGCTCGCCCGGCACCGGCTCTTAAAGGGGCCACGCGGCGGCCGGGTCTCCTGCCGGGGCCCGGGAGGCCGGCAGAGGTGCCGCGGATCCCACCTCCGGGAAGCCTTCCCAGCCCTGGGCTCCGCGTGGCCCCGGGACCTCCCTGCCTCTGCGCACAGACCCGCGGGCCCTGCTGCTGTCCCGGTCCTGGGCTCGAGGGTCCTCTGCCTGCCCGCCTGGGCTGGAGCCGGAGCCGGCTTCTCCTTCCCCAGCCTTTGTTAGTGTGGGGCTCCGCGGGGAGAGCCTTCCCCAGCCGCGGTGGGGCCCGCGAGCGCGCGCACGGCGAGCCCGGCCGGCGAAGCGCCTTACCTGCGGCATCCGCCTTTACCCTCTCCCCGACCCCTGGAGCTGGGGCCCGGATCTCCACTGTTCCTGGGAGGAAGTCGGAAGCTCCGAGGCGACAAGGTTTGCCTCAAGTCACACATCCGTGAATTCGGGAGGGGGGGCGTCTCCACAACCCAACTGCATTCTCTAGGGGGGCGCTGCCTCCTCCCCAAAGCCCCACACCTGACGTCCAACCCTGGACGCTTCCAGTGAAAAGCCGCCCCATACACAGCCTTTCGCGACCACCCGGAAGCCCCCCATCCCGCCCCCATGCGGGCTGTGGAGTGTCAGCCCAGCCCACTTCTGTGAGACGCAGGCGCCCCGGTTCACAGCAGGAACAAAACATAGGTAATGACACCTTAGACAGGTGTTGGCCGGCAACACACGGAGGCCAGGCGCAGAGTGGCAGGCAGTCCCGAGGCCACAGGCGACCTGGAAAGCGTCCGTAGGTCACTCCGGGCCATCAGGCTGGAGGGAGAGACGTTGGTTGTCTCGGGATGAGGGGTTTGGGGAGGTTCCAGAGGGCAGGCTGCAGTCGTTCATCTAAGGATTCCCCCAGTGTTTACTGAGCGCCCTCTGTGGGCCAGGCTCTGTGCAGGGCACCAGGAAGTAGCCCCGAGAAAGAGGACCAAGCCCCGTTCTGGGAGCGGAGGAGCCCTGGGAGTCTTTGAAGGTAGATATTTGGGGGGATGTATGTGAAGGGACACTGTAGACATTTCTGAAAGTGCTCCTTGAGCTGCCGGATGGAGGGGGGGTGGTCACCCTCCCATACTAGGCTCCCAGCCACCCTGAGTCTCCCAAGATCAGCCTGGGGCTCTGAAAGGGGCGGCAGCCCAGGACGGGGAGGAAGGGAAGGAGGGTTGGAGGAAGGCACCCCTCAGCCACTGCTGACTGAATGCAGGGGCTCAGGAAGCAGAGCAGGCTCCGCTGGCTGGCGGGGCACCTCCTGGGACCCCAGGCTGAGTGTAAACCATGCGGTTGGGGACAGGGGCCGCTGTGGGTAGCAGGTGGGTGCTGGGCAGGGCTCTGCAGGGGCCTCGACTTTCCCACACTGTCTCCCACTGTGTGCACATTAGGGTCTAGGAACTGCTTGCAGCTCCCATCCCTCACTAGCCCCAGGGAGTCCAGGCATCGTGGGCCTTTGGGGCAGAGGGGCAGCGCGCTCTTGGCTCAGCGATAGCACAGGATAAACAAACAAATTGGGGGTGCCTCCCTGGAAGGAAGCCCTGGGAGCCCTGGGGCCATTTGGGGCTGGTACTGGGTTCAGATCTTCCCAGGCTGGGCCCTGAAGGAGGACAGTTTGGTTGGCGGTGCCCCCCCAGGCTGGAGTTCAGCTGGATGCTCGGCCAGATCAGTGTAGGCTGTCTTGCTGGGTTTCCCTCACTCCTTGTCTGAGAGGTGGGGAGGTGGGGTCTTCAGAGGGGGCAGGTGGATTCAGGCTGAGACCTGGATGGCGCTGTGTGGTGGAAGGGGGCATGTGCGGCTCCTGAGGAGGCAGGGATGGGTCTTGAAGGGCCTGGGAGCTAGGCACAGGGCTTGTCAATTGTTAGAAGAGTTGTCACCTGGGATGGGGGGAGCTGCCAAGTGGGGGTGTGCCTGACCTGGTTTTTCCCGCTGCCAGGCACAGGACAGCCCCATGGGAGACCCCCCAGAGGGTTTCCAGGTGGGCTCCTGGAGGAGGGGTGGGGCAGGATCCTTTTCTGCCCAGCACAGATGTGGTCAGGGGCTGCAGGTGTCTTGGGAATGCCCACTGGCCCTTAAAACCTCTGGTCACACCTGGGCATGCCTCTCAAGGCCTGAGCAGGGGTGTGTGGTGACCTGGAGCCCCTTCTGCAAGCTCTGGGTGGGTGGGGGTGGCACGGTTTTACCTGGAGGGCCTGGGCTGCCCACTGGGAGGGGAGGGCTAGCTGGCCATGGCTCTTGTGCACGTGTGTGTTACTGGAGATTGAGCCAGGGGCGTTCTACCTCTCCGCTATACCCCCAGGTCTCGCTATCCTGGGCTTAGCCTGGAACCTGTGGTCCTCCTGTCTCAGTCCCCCAAGCAGTGGTATCACAGGCGTGCGCCACCGTGTGGCCACAGCTTTTATAATCCCGATGGTCGTTTCTCGTGTGAATAAGCAGTTAAATCCTTAGGTTCTGCCGCCAACAGGATGGAGAGCTACCCAGGTCCCACTGGAGAGACGGCAGTCCTTTCCTGGGCCACCTGCTCTGGTCCTCTTAGCCCAGTGGTGGGTCCTCTCCCTTTCCCGTTAGTCCCCCTCCCTCTGGGGCCACCCCTGGGCTGCCGGGGCTCGCGCCCCCAAACCCAGTCGGCTCTGCTTGGGGTGGGGGAGGTGCCTGCGTAGACCGAGCACTGTCAGCGTGCCACTGGCCATCGGGGCTGGGCCCAGGCAGTGGCCGCTGTGCCAGGCGTGGGTGGGCAAGGTCTAGACCAGGGCTGACCTGTGGGCCTAGGTGAGTGCGCTATGCCGGAGCGGGCCTGGTTTGCGGACTCCATCTAGGAGTCTCCAGGGCTGACAGGACCCTGCGTAGACCAGGGAGACGCCAAGACCGCGGCGGAGGTCCTCCAGCAGCTGGGCAGGACGCGCGGACCGGTGCGGCAGGTGCGGCGAACGGGGAGGCTGGGCGGTCCGTGCGCGCCCTCTGCCGCCCGCAAGCCGCGGTGCAGGCTGGCCGCCGCCGCGGGGATGTCGCCGGAGGTCCCCCCCTTCCTGAAAGAGTAGTAGGGGTTCCCTTTTTTTTTTTGCGGTACCGGGGATTGAACCCAGGGGCATTCTACCTCCGCGCTACGCCCCGGCCCTATTTTTTATACTTTATTTTGAAACAGGGTCTCATGAAGTTGCGGAGGGCCTAAGGGGAGAGAGGGGGGGCGGGCTGAGGCTGGCCGCGAACCCGGATCCTCCGGTCTCTGCCTCCCCAAGTACTGGGATTACAAGCGTGCGCCACCACGCCCGGCCCAACCTGACTTTTAAAAAGTCAAGAATAAGCCATGCGTGGTGGCACATACCTGTAATCCCAGTACTTGGGAGACTGAGACAGGAGGATCCCAGGTTCGAAGCCGGTCTCAACAATTTAGAGAGGCTCTCAGCAATTTATAGCGAGACCCTGTTTCCAAATAAAAATGAAATAGGGCTGGGGGGTGTAGTTTGGAGGTAGAATGCCCCAGGGTTTGATCCCCAGCACCACAAAAACAAATGAACAAATAAATTTACAAATATACTTGAGAACAAGGTCAACATTTGACCCCCCCTTTTTTTTTGCTTTCGATTAGAAAAACAACAGTAAGGATACAGGTGAGCCCACCTCTGCCCCTTTTTCCAGAGGCAGCGGCTGCTTAGGCGGATGGACATCTTGGTACTATCTTTATAGGTTTACTGTACACATATGCAACAGGTAGTCTTATTTTGTGTGCCTTTAGATCTTTACATCTGTCACAGTGTCACTATTCCCGCCTGCTTATCGCTGTTGGTGCAACAAAGCCTGGGTCTCCCATTTTAGTTGCAACATAGTTTCCCATTGCTTGAATAGTCTGTTTCTTTAGGCTTTGATGGGAGTCTAGTTGGCAGTTTTTGCTACAGGATGCAGTGTTACAGGGAAGCTCCGCCCCCACCCCAACCAGCTGCTCTATTAGAATGCACAATCCCAGAACACCCTGCAGGCCTGCTGTGCGAATAGGTATGTTAACAAGTCTAGGGGATTTGTATACACTGTTAGGCGTTTTATTTTCATTTTTGCACATTTTATTTAATTATATAATATAATAATGATTATATTAATAATATTATATAATTAATATAATAATGGGATTGGAGGTGTAGCTCAGTGGCTGATGTAGCACAAGGAAGGCTGGGGTTGGTCCCCAGCACTGCAAAAAAAAAAAAGTCAAATCGGGTACCGGGGATGAACCTAGGTACAACCTCTGAGCTACAACCACAGCCCAATTTTATGTTTTTTTTTTTTAATTTGAAACAGGGTCTTGCTAAGTCGCTGAGGGCCTCACTAAGTTGCTGAGGCTGGCTTCAAACCTGCTCTTCTCCTATCTCAGCCATCCAAGTACTGGGATTACAGGTGTGTGTTATCACGCCTGGCTTAAAATTGACTTTTTGTTGACATTTAAAAAAGCTGTGAATATATATTGCATGAAAGTTACCATCTTCATCATTTTGAAGCACACAGTCCAGGGGCCTTGAGCACATCCACACTGCTGTGCAGCCCTCACCACCATCCGCCTCCAGAACTTTCTAATCTTCCCCAACTGAAACCCTGTCCCCATCGAACACGAACTCCCCCCTCTCCTCCCCTCCCCAGCCCTGACCCCCATCCTACTTCCTGTCCCTACGGATCTCATGACTGGGGGACCTCCTACAGTTGAGCCATGCAGTCTTTGTGCACTTGTGACCCGCTTGTCTCACGAGCGTCCTGTTCTCAAGGCTCACCCGTGTCGCTGCAGGTGCCACAGTGTCCTTCCTTTTTATTTTTAATATGCTTTTATTGGTGCATTATAGTCTCACATCATAATGTAAATCATGTTGACAGTGACATACATGCACACAGCACTTGGGGCCCCCCCTCCCTCCTCATCTCTCCCCTTCCCCATACAGAGTACTGAGATTGACATTGGTATTTTTTTTTTTTTTTGCGGCACCAGGGATTGAACCCAGGGGCATTCTATCTCCCAGCTACACCCCCAGCCCTATTTTTTATTCTTTATTTGGAAACAGGGTCTCACTAAGTGGCGGAGGGCCTCACTAAGTAGCTGAGGCTGGCAGCGAACCCGGATCCTCTGGTCTCAGCCTCCCAAGTATTGGTATTACAAGTGTGTGCCACCACGCCTGGCTACATTGGTATTTTCACATATGTACACATAGCTGATGGTAGTAATTCCTTCAATGAACCTCCCTCTTCTCCCTCCTCTTCCCTTAGACCACCTCCCTGGCTCCACTGAGGTTTCTCCTCCATTATCTGGAGTTCCTCTGGTATCCCGATTACTCCCTAGCTTCCGCATGTTAGAGAAAACATATGACCCTTCCCTTTCTGTGACTGGCCAATCTCACTTATCATAATGTTCTCCAGGTCCTTCCATTTTCCTGCAAAGCATCTTTCCTTTTTATATCAACGGACCCGTGGGTGCTCTCTGCCTTGTGGCTTTTGTGAGCGATGCTGCAGTGAACGCTGACGTGCATGCATCTGCTTACGTCCCTGCTTTCAGTTCTCGGGGGTTTGGAATGCTGAGCGCGGTTGCTGATCATCCGCCAATTCTGCGTTCAGCTTTTGAGGAACTGCCAGACTTCTTCCACAGTGGTTACGCCACTTCATACTCTCACAAGCGCCGCTTGAGGGTTCCGACTTCTGGATAGCCCTGCCCAAATTGGCATTTTGGGGGTGCACAGTCTGTGAGTCTTTACACATGTGGCAGTTCACGCACCAGCATCATGATCAGGCTGTAGAATAGCTCCGTCGCCGCAAGGGTCTTCCTGGTGACATCTCTCTATGGTCACAACCACCCCTGGCCACTGCGGTCAGTCCTGTGTGGAATGGTTTCGCCTTTCAGAGGATGCCACAGGATGGAGTCACGTGCAGAGAGACTTTTGTGCCCTGGAGCCCTGAGAGCCATCCTTGGCTTGAGTGGACAGTTTACCCGCTCACTTACTGAAGGAGATTCGGACTACTTTCAGGTTTTGGTTATTATGAATAAAGCCACTCTAAACCTTTGCATACAGGTTTTCTGTGTGAACACAGGTTTTACTTCTTGGGTTAATAACCAGGTGTGGAGTTGCCTGTTATGGAAAGGTTTAACTTTGTTTTTTTTTTTTTTGCGGTACTGGAGATTGAACCCAGGGGCTTCTACCTCTGAGCTACACCTCCAGCCCTATTTTTTATTCTTTATTTTGAAGCAGGGTCTCATTAACTTGTGGAGGGCCTCACTAAGTTGCTGAGGCTGGCCATGAACCCGGATCCTCTGGTCTCAGCCTCCCAAGTACTGGGATTACAAGTGTGTGCCACCATGCCTGGCTTTAACTTTGTAAGAAACTACCAAGTTGAGTGAGGTAGCACACATCTCTTGTCCCAGCTACTCAGGAGGCTGAGGCAGGAAGATCAACTGAGCCTGGTAATTACAGGTTGACCTGGGCAGCAAAGCAAGACCCTATCTTAAAGAAAATGTAAGGGCTCCTATTTCCCCACATCCTCACCAACATTTATTTTTGTTTGTATTCTTGATGATTGCCATTCTAACTGGAGTTCGAATCTCAGTGTTGTTTTGATTTTCATCTCCCTGATTGCTAATGATGTTGAATATGTTTTCATATATTTATCGGCCATTAGTATTTCTTCTTTTGAGGAGTGTCTATTCAGTTCAATTGCCCATTTTTTGACACTGTTGGTGGGATTGCAAATTAGTACGGCTGCCATGGAGGTCAGTGTGGAGGGTCCTCAGAAGACTGGGAGTAGAACCACCATAGGACCCAGCTATACCACTCCTGGGATAGCTGGGGATCTTTCCAAAGGAATTGATGTCAGAGTATTGTAGTGAGCCATGCATCTCCATGTTTACAGCCGCATAATTCACAGTAGCCACATTATGGAACCAGCCTAGGCGTTCGTCAACAGATGAATGGATTATGAACCTGTGGTATATGCACACAATGGAATTTTACTCAGCCATAAAGAAGAACAAAATTAAGCCATTTGCAAGAAAGTGGTTGGAACTAGGCAATAGTATGCCAAGTGAGATTAGCAATCTCAGCAAATGGTTGTATGTTTTCTCTCATATGTGGGTGCTAGAGAGAAATTGGGTAACAAAAGGAAGTTCCGATAAGGGAGGAGAGACTCCGGTGGATGATGGAGGGGGTTTCAGGGAGGTGAGGGGGAGGAGGCTTGTTGAAGGAAACGGTTCAACTAATGCTATGCACGTATATGAAATTATCAATACCAATCTTGATGACATGTACGAGGAAGAGGAGGATGTGGGGTGGAATCCAGAAGGAAACACATCAGGTGCTGTGTGCACGTATGTTCTTCTCGGAACCTCATTGTGACATATATTTATAACGCGCCATTAAAAGCATATTAAAAGAAGAAAAGAAAATTTAAAAAGCCAGGCACAGTGGTGCAAGTCTGTAATCCCAGCTACTTGGAGGGCAAAGCAGGAGGGTCACAAATTTAGGGGCCAGCCTGGGCAACTTAGCGAGACTCTGTCTCAAAATGAAAAGCCAGGCATGGTGGCGCACTCCTGTAATCCCAGTACTGGGAGGCTGAGACAGGAGGATCGCAGGTTCTAGGCCAGCCTGAGCAACTTAGTGAGACTGTCAGCAACCTAGTGAGACCCTGTATCAAAATAAAAAAATAAAACAGGGCTGGGGGTGTAGCTTAGAGGTAGAATGCCCCTGGGTTCAACACACACACACACACACACACACACACACACACACACACAAAGAGAGAGAGAGAGAGAGAGAAAATAGAAAGAGCTGAGGGTGTAGCTCCGTGGTAAAGTATCCTTGGGTTCAATCCCCAGTATTTGGAAAAAAAACAAATAAAAAAACCCACAATAAAGATACCGGTTAGGGCCAGCATGGTGGTGCACACCTGTACATGGGAGTATGCCAGTACATGGGAGGCTGAGACAGGAGGATCACAAGTTTGAGGACAGCCTCAGCAAGTAGTGAGATTCTCATCAACCTAGCAAGACCTTGTTTCCAAATAAAAAATAAAATAGGGCTGGGGGGTATAGCTTGGAGGTAGAATACCCCTGGGTTCAATCCTCAGTAACACACACACACACACACACACACTAAAAGATAAAGGTTGACAGTGAAAGGACAGAAGAAAGAGACACCATGTTAATACCAGAAAAAGCTAGACTTATCAGGAACATTTAAAAAGTTTAAAAAATGACTGGGGGTGTAGTTCAGCAGAATAGTACTGGCCTAGTGTGAGTGAAGCCTTAGGTTTGATCATCAGCAACATAAATAAATAGGAGAGAGAAGCCAGGCGTGGTGGTGCAGGCTTGCAATCCCAGTACTTGGGAGGCTGAGACCAGAGGATCCGGGTTCATGGCCAGCCTCAGCTACTTAGTGAGACCCTCCACCACTTAGTGAGACCCTGTTTCAAAATAAAGAATAAAAAAATAGGGCTGGGGGTGTAGCTCGGGGGTAGAATGTTTCTCGGTTCAATCCCCAGTACCGCAGAAAAAATAAAAATAAATAGGAGAGAGAGAGAGGAGGAGGAGGAGGAGGAGGAGGAGAGAGAAAGCGCGCACCTGAGGGAGCGCAAGCATGCGCAAACAAGCACTGAATTGTCTTTCAGAGTGGCCAGGCCACTAGTGTGTCACCCTCTGAGAGGCACTGTCCAGTGACCTCAGGTCAGCCAACTCTGAGGCACTTGTGTGCCTGGAAGTAGGGTTTCCAGGTGGCAGGACACGCCCACCCCAGCTTCCCCAGATGTTGCTCGCTGCTCTCCAGGTAGGGTACTAATATACACCCAGCAGCCGGTTGTGAGGGCTGTTTTTTTTGTGGTACCAGGGATTGAACTCAGGGGCGTTCTACCTCCACACTACACCCCCGGCCCTATTTTTTTATGCTTTATTTTGAAACCGGGTCTCATGAAGCTGCGGAGGGCCTCACTAGGTAGAGAAAGAGAGAGAGAGAGAGAGAGAGAGAGAGAGAGCGAGCACTGAGGCTGGCCGCAAAACTGGATCCTCCGGTCTCTGCCTCCCAAAGTACTGGGATTACAAGTGTGCACCACCATGCCCGACTGAGGGCTGTTTTTTAACAGCCTTGTCAGCACTTGGAAATTCGCCGTTTTGATGGTGGTTGCATTTGTTCCCTGATTGATTTGGAGGAGAACACTAGAAAGTCTCCTTACATAGGCATAGTTATTGCATTTCATTTATTTTATTTTATTTTTTGTGATATGGGAGATTGAACCCAGGGGCGTTCTACCTCTAAGCTACACCCCCAGACTTTTTATTTATTTATTTTTGAAACAAGGTCTTGCTAGGTTGCCAAGAGTCTCACTCACTATGTTGCTGAGGTTGTCCTTGAACGAGTGATCTGCCTATCTCGGCCTCTGAAGTACTGGGATTACAGGCACATGCCACCATGCCTGGCCATATTTCATTTTAAAAATGTCCTTCTATTGCTTTATAATTTCCTCCAGAAAAGTCTTATTTTTTAGGTATATTTCCACTTATCTAATAACTTTTATTGCTATTGTAAAAGAGGCTTTTTAAAAATCACAGTCTTTTTTTTTCTTTTGGTACTAGAGATTGAACCCAGTGGCATTCTACCTCTCAGCTACACCCCCCAGTTCTTTTTATTTTTTATTTTGAAATAGGGTCTTGCTAAGTTGCTGAGGGTCTCACTAAATTGCTGAGGCTTCCCTCAAACCTGAGATCCTCCCATCTCAGCCTTCCAAGTACTGGGATCACAGGCGTGTGCTACCATATCTGGCAAAAATCAGTTTCTACCTTGTCACTTCTCTATAGGATGCTATTCATTCAGCCTTCTCAGTTCTTCCATGAGATCTGCCTATAGGATGTGCTCAGGTTTTTCAGGTCGATGGCCATGTTGCCTGTGAAAATCCACTTTTGTTTCTTTCCAAATCTCACACTGTTCATTCCTTTTTCTGGTCGTATTGCATTGGCTACAATCTCCATCCATGGTGGTGGTGGGAGTCAACAGTGCCCTAGATGGCAGAAAAAGCAGTGCTTAGTGCAGATGTTTTCTTGAAGGCTGTGCTCCCAGGGAGGCAGGCGTGAGGGGAGGGTGGGCGCCAGGGAGGGTGTGGTGGGGGGAGCAGATCTAAGGTGATTTCATATCCAGCTGCTTTGGGAAGTCGCAATTGCTTGCTGGTCTACACGACATCTCAGGGAAGTTCATGGAGACTGTGTCTCAGAATGGTCTGAGAAGAGGAAGAAAAGAGAGTGATGTGTTTGCAAGGCCCGCCTTCCTCAGTGGCCAAAGCTTCCCTTTGGTCCAGTTCCTGGCCCTGTGGGCAGATGCTAGACAGTTGGCCAGGGAGCAACAGCTTCTGGGGCTGCTGCCCCTGTAGGCATGATGATGGCCAGGTCTGAGCTAGCCTTCTCTGAGCAGCAAGGAAAGGACTGAGGTTGGGACAAGGAGGCTGAGCAGCTGTGTGTGGGGGGGTCCCCAAGCTGGGTCCTGTACTGGGAACAGGACTATAAATGGACATCCTCTAGCTTCCAGATCTGCACTGGTTGCACCCCAGGCCTGGCCCATAGCCAGCACCCCGGGCTCTCCCTGTGCCGCCATGGGTGACTGACTTGAGCATCGTGTCCAGAAACACCATGAACGCCCTTTGCCTCGTGCGGGTGGGCCCCTCTCCATGCCAATGCCCCTCTCCTGAGGGTCACGTCAGGGCACAGGGTGCAGGTTGGGGTGCTGGTTAGGCTGCTAGGGTGCCCCGGAGGGCTTAGGACCTCCAGCGGAGGGTGCTCGGCCTCCTGGAGGCCCTTCTGGTCTCCAAGACGACCAGCTGGTCTTCCCTTAGCTACATGTGGCCAGAATTTCTCGCCCCTGAGTCTCATGAAAAGCCACCTATACAGAGCAGCATGTTGAGTCCCTTTCGAGCTGGCGCTCCGTTCCCGTCCTGGGCTTTGTCTGGCACTGTGGAGACTTCGTTTGGCTTGGGGTGTGGGGAGATCTGTCCTCATTAGGGGCATCTTTAGTCCCCAGATGGCTGCTGGCTCCCACACAGGGCCGCTGGGCACTCAGGAGGGGCTGGCGGGGTCCTCCTTGCAGGGGCAGGTCCTGATGATGTGCAGGTTTCTCTGGTGAGAAACTGTGTCTCCCCTCTGTCCATCATTCCCCTTACAGAAGCAGCCAGAGCCCTTGGGGTTGGGACCACTCTCCCCAGGGGAGGCTGCAGGGATTTTTTTCAGCCTTAGGGAAGTCTCCCTGGCTTGGACAAACAGAAGTCCAAATAGTGAGCCCACGGAGTGGTTCCAAGTGTGGGCTGCAGAGGACAGGTCTGGTGGTGGCCCTCACCCAGGCAGCCGGCTCCCTCTTCTCCCTTCCTCTACAAGTCTTCAGCCACAGGTCCCCTGGGTCCCCCATTTCATTTCTTTGTCTTGACGAGGAATCACAGTGCTCTAACCCTGGCTCACTGCAAGTCTCTACAGGCTTGTGCACAGCCGGGCCTTGGCCATTCCCAGACACTGATAAGGGTGTCGAGGTTGTTGCCCCGAAACCCTGAAAGAGCAAACATGTTGCTAAACACCTACAAACTCACCCCCGCCTGGAACCAAATCCCACATACCCGCATCTGAGCTCCACACCCGACCCCTTCCCCGTGGACATACCTGGGTAGAATGTCCCTGTGTCTCACTGGCATCCTGAGGAAGCTGCAACCTCTGTAAACTCCTCTAACAAACACTTGGGCAGCAGCTCGTCCTGGATTTTCATTTTGCTTCTTTCTTGGGATTCCTAAGCAGCCCCATCTCAGGACTGACCAGTTAGAAAATATAGAGACAAAGGAACACAGCTCGACAGCAAGGAACAGGTTTTATTTGGGGTAAAAGCCCGGGAGGGAGCAACTGATGAGAACTGCCAGAGTCAGAAACGCACGCCCTCACAGACTGGAGGCTTTTCATAGGGTTGGGAATGAGGTCAGGTGTGCGAGTGGTTGTGTCAGTCGCCGATCGGTAAGTTGTAAGGTTTGGAGTGGGGTGGGGTACAGAGCAGCTGCGTCGGCTGCTGATTGGTAAGTTTTAACTCACGCTGTATTTGGTAAAGTCCTTGGCTGGGAGGAGGGTGACAGTTAGGGGCATTGTTCTTTTGTGTCCACAGTTTTGCGCCATTAGATTCACACTGTTTCTTCAGTTCTGGGTCTTTGGTGGCCTCTGGCCAGATTCCATGGCTCCCACGGGCCCCGCTGAGGGAAGACCCCTTCCACAGCTTTTGGTGTGACTGCAGCCAGGGTTCAGGGAACAGTGTCTCAGGACTCTGTGCGGGGTCAGCTGCCCTCAGGGGTGGTCCTGGTCATCACTGGCAGGGCAGGGCACAGTTCTACTTTTCTCAGGAGTCAAGGGGTCCTGCTCCCCCGTCCTGCAGCACAACTAGCAACCGCCATGGCTGGCTTAGTGGCTGGTTTCAGTCCACAATGTTGGCACACAGCCTCTAAGCTTGGATTTCACTGCTGGGGTCCACAGTAAGCCCTCTTGTCATGCCCTCTCCCATCCCTTGCCTTGCCCGGGAATTTCCTCACGAACTGTAGGTAGCTTAGTTTCCTCTGCTCCTGTTTCCTGCTCAGGTTTGTTTATTTTTAAATCATGAATGGGTGCTGAAGTGCTTTTCCTATATCAGATGGTCAGACCTTTTCTTCTTTTATTTATTTATTTTTTTGTGGTACTGGGAATTGAACCCAGGGTCATTCTACCTACAAGCCACACCCCCCAAGCCCTTTAAAAAAAATTTTTTTTTTTGCAGTACTGGGGATGGAACGCAGGGGCATTCTACTGCCAAGCTACACCCCTAGCCCTATTTTTTATTCTTTATTTTGAAATAGGATCTCACTAAGTTGCGGAGGGCCTCACTAAGTAGCTGAGATTGGCCACGAACCCGGATCCTTTGGTCTCAGCCTCCCAAGTACTGGGATTTCAAGTGTGTGCCACCATGCCTGGCTAAATTTTTTGTTTTGAAACAAGGTCTTGCTAGGTTGCTGAGAGTCTCGCTAGGTTGCTGAGACTGGCCTTGAACCTGAGATCCTCCTGCCTTAGCTTCCCATGATTACAGGCATGCGCCAACACAACCGGCTCCTTTGCCTCTTTTATTCTATAAATGCGGTAAATTAAATTGACTTGATTTTGAATGTCAAATCAATCTTATTAACTTTTTCTTCTTTGCAGTCCTCATGCTTCTTAGGCAAGTGTTCTACCACTGAGCTATGGCCCAGCTCCTGTGTCAATCTTTTGTTCCTGGCGGTGCTGCACAGTTGGCCCTCTGTGTCTGTGGAGAATCCTTTCCAACACCACAATCTGCAGGTGAGCAAGTCCTGTCCATATAAAGGCATCATATTTGCATAGAACCTGTGCATATTCTCCCGTTTGCTGTAGCCTCTCTAGGTGACTGACAATACCTAACCCTCTGTAACTGCTCTGTAAAAAGTTGGACTATATTGTTCAGGGAAAAATGATGAGAAAAAAGTCTGCATATGTTCAGTTCAGATGCAGTCTTTAATTTTTAAGTTTTTTTTTGACAATACTGGGGATTGAACCCAGGGGTATTCTACCTCCAAGCTACCCTCCCCAGTCCTATTTCTTATTCTTTATTTTGAAACAGAGTCTCACTAAGTTGTGGAGGGCCTAAGTAGCTGAGGCTGGCTGCAAACCTGCAATCCTCTTGTCTCATCCTCCCAAGTACTGGGATTACAAGTGTGTGCCACCATGTCTGGCTCTTTTTGAGTATTTTTAATCTGCGGTTGGTTGACTCTGAGGATATGGAGTGCCAACTGTACAGTACTTTCATGTAACTATGATGTTCTGTTAGATTTTGTATATTTGTTCATGAGATGTCTTGGTATATATGTGTTCTTTCTTGTCCTCAATCTGTCCAGTTTTGGTATCAGGAGTGTGCTAGTCTTATGAAGTAAATTGGGAATCATTACCTCTGTTCTATTTTTTGAAAGAGTTTGCGAAAGACTTGTATATTAGTGTCTACTGCTGCTATAACAAATTTCTCCAGATTCACCACTGGTTTAAAACAACACAATACTTGGGAGGCTGAGACAGGAGGCATCATGCAGTAACTTAGCAAGACCCTGTTTCAAAATAAAAAAAATACAATAGGGCTGAAGGGTGTAGCTAAGAGGCAAAATACCCCTGGATTCAATCACAACAACAACAACAAAAACAAATAAATGAAACTCAAAATGTATTACCTTAATGTCCTGAAGGCTGAAAGTACAAGATAGGTCTTGGTGGCTCAGATGAGTGGTGGGCAGGGCTGGCTCCTTCCGGAGGCCCTGGGGAAGCACCTGTTCCTTGTCTTCTGCAGCGTCTGGAGGTCCCTGCACTTCTTGGCTCATCCTCCATCCTCAAAGTGCACGGGTCCCTCTGCTCTGTCCTCATATCTCCTCCTTGACTTTGACCCTTTCCCTCCCTCTCACAAGTACCCTGGTGGTCACATCGGATGCCCCTGGATTGCCCAGGACCATCTCCCCGGTTCAAGGTCCTCAACTTTCATCACACCTGCAGAGTCCATCTTGTCATGTATGTCCACAGGTTCCAGAGTGTCCGCTGTTCTGTCTACCACATCGGCATCATTTCCTCCCTAAGAGTGTGAAAGGATTCATTCTCGAAGGCATATGGCTCGGGGCTTCCTTGGTGGGAAGGTTCTCCGTTACAGACACAGTGTCTCTGACTGTGTACGCTTTTGTTTCTTCTTGTGGCAGTTGTGATGATGTTGTGTTTCGCAAGAAACTTGTCTACTTCATCTAACACTTCAAAGTGTCCCTGTAACTTTTTCCTCAGTGCCCTGTCACTATGTTTTTAACATGTGGTGAGGCCTCTTTTCGGTTCTTTGTAGTCTATCTTTTCACGATTTTTTTCAGACTTTACTACTCTTGTGACGAACAAACACTTGCTTGGCTTTGTTAATTTTCTCTATTTTATATTTGATTTCAGTTTTATTCATTGATGCCCCTGCCTTTATTATTTATTTCCTTCTAGTTTATTTGGATTCCACTTGCTTTTCTTTTCCCAGATTCTTGAAATGAAGGCTTAGACAGTAGCTTTTTTTTAAAAACTATTCTCCTTTTTAACATATGTGGGTTTTTTTTTTTGAGGTACTGGGGATGGAACCCAGGGGCATTCTACCTCTGAGCTCCACCCCCAGCCCTATTTTTTATTCTTTTATTTTGAAACAGGGTCTCACTAAGTTGCCCAGGGCCTCACTAAGTAGCTGAGGCTGGCCACGAACCCAGATCCTCCTGTCTCAGCCTACCGAGTACTGGGATGACAAGCGTGCACCACCACGCCCGGCTAACATATGTGTTTTGAGTTGTAGTTTTCTCTGGGAATTGCTTTGGCAACACCCAACAGGATTTGATGTCATATTTCATGTTAGTAGGCAGCTCAAATATTGTATTGGACAGGGTTCTCTAGATTAACAGAATACACAGAATGAGTATATTTTTAAAAAAAGGATTTATCAGATGGCTTACAGTTTGCAGCAATGTAGTCCCAGGTTCTGACTGCACGTGGAGGGTCAGAGGAACCAGTAGCTGGTCGAACGGTCTAAGAGCTGGAGTCTTAGGATTGGAGCAACCACTAATTCAGT
>PVJS01003850.1:24665-72928 GCA_004027185.1 Glis glis | reverse complement strand
AAAAAAAAAAAAAGATGGCCCTGCAATAGTAAAAGGATAATGATAAGAAAGGAATAGGTAAAAGACATCTGCAGTGTAAACCAAGTTCACAAATCCTTAGTTTTGTGATAGTTAAATATTAGTTAAATATTTCTGCTTCCCAAATTTAATATTTTTTGGCTACAATTAATTATCATAAAGAGAGTGATATAATAGAAAGTGGTTTATAAAAAAAAGACATACTTGTGTCATCAAGAGAATAAACTTAATGCATGCTAACAATATATTTATATACAATGCAATATGTAATAGGAAGGCATTAATGTGAAAATTCTTTCTGACATTTGTATTACTTTTTAAGCTTATGATTGCAAAGTTAGGAAACAAGAACCTGACTGTAAACAAGGCAGGTGGCTCATGCTTTTTATCTCAATACTTGGGAGGCTGAGACAGGAGTATCTCAGGTTTGAAGCCAACCCTATCAACATAGCAAGGCCCTCAGCAACTTAGCAAAACCCTGTTTTAAAATTTAAAAACATTATAGCCGGGTGTGGTGGCACATGCTTGTAATCCCAGTACTTTGGGAGGCGGAGACTGGAGGATCCGGGTTCATGGCCAGCCTCAGCTCTCTCGCTCTCTCTCTCCTTAGTGAGGCCCTCCGCAACTTTGTGAGACCCGGTTTCAAAATAAAGTATAAAAAACAGGGCCAGGGGCATAGTGCGGAGGTAGAACGCCCCTGTGTTCAATCCCCGGTACCGCAAAAAAAAAAAGAATAAAAAAAAAATTATAAAAAGGGCTGGGGGTATAGCTCGGAGGAAGAAATGGTCCTGGGTTCAATCTCCAGTAACACCAAAATACATGCATACATACATAAACAAACCTGTTTCAAATATATTAAAATAAGATTTTGAAATTATCCTGAAAAAGAAAATTTCTCACCAATATTCATTAACTTTTGTCATTGACTTTTATATCAAACACAGTTATTTAGATTGTTAAAATCCATTAAAATAACTCAGGAAGTGCTAAAGCAACCAGTGTTTTTAAAAATGCACATACCTGACATTCAAATAAAAAATTATCAGGCACATCAAGGAATGAAGTAAAAAAAAAAACCCAGAAAATAGAAACAAACTAATTCAGATAATACAGATATTGAAGTTACTAGGCATGAACTTTGAAATAATTGTTGTAAATGTTTAAGAAAACACATAGAAACCTGAAGTAATTCACCAAAATTGAAATAGATAAATTAGAATAAAATAGAAAACCTAAAGCTTAAAATATATTGACAAAAGTTAAAAATAAATGTATAGATTTATTACAGCTTATTAGGCACAGCTGGAAACAAAGAATTAATGAGTGACCGGGAGATATGGCAAAAGAAAACATTCAGACTGAAATGTAGAAGACAAATATATGTGAAAGAGAATAAATTATTTATGAAGCATAGTGAACAGGTCTGACATACATGGAGTTGGAGTTCTGAGACAGAGAGATTGAAGGGAGACATATTATTTAAAGAGACAGTGAATAGGAATTCTTCAAAAGTAGAATAAATAGTAAAAATGTTAAAAATTAAACACAAAGATAAAATCTGATGAGCCACATTTAATAATAACAAATTAGCAATGAGACTAAGTCACCAGAAGAAATGGAAATGCCTAAACAATATAATGACACCTTAAACAAAAGAAAATCACTGTCAACCTAAATGCTATACCCTGTGAAACTATCCTTTAAAAAATAAGACAAGCTGGTCACAGTGGGGCACACCTGTAATTCCAGTACTTGGGAAGCTGAAACAGGTGGGTCACAGGTTCCAGGTAGGCACACAGTAACTTAACAAGACTCTGTTTCAAAATAAAAAATATAAAGGACCAGGGGTGTATCACAGACGTAGAACGCCCCTGGGTTCAATCCTCAGTACCACAAAAAAGAAAGTCAATCAAATACTGAAAGAAATTAAAGCAACACCAATGGTAATTTTTCAGTAGAAAGAAAATAATTTTAAATTAAAGTTCAGAATTACAAAAATATAAAGAATAGTAGAAAATGTAAATATGTGAATAAATATAAAAATCACTCACTGTTTACAGAATAATAGTGAATCTTGTAGTAAATATTCAAATACACAAAAACAATAACATAAAAGATGAGAGGAGAAAAAAGGTGTTTAAAATGTGTAGGTCCCAGTTGGGCATGTGGCACACACCTATAATCCTAGTACTTGGGAGGGAGGCTGAGACGGGAGAATTGCAGGTTCAAGGTGAGCCTCAGCAACCTAGCAAGACCCTGTTTCAAAACAAAACAAACAGAAAAGGGCTCAGGGGTACAATAACCCTGGGTTCAATCCCTAGTATCAAAAAAAAGAAAGAAAAAAATAGGTCCAAGCATCATTAGAAACTTCCATCACTTCCACCACCAGGCTGTCTAAAATTTAAGAAGACTGATAAGATGAAGTATCAGTAAAGATTGGAACACCTGGAACTCTCACACTCTGCTAATGGATAGATGAATTGACCTGTACCTACTAAATCTCAACATATGCATATATTATGGCCCCGAAATTCCACTTCTAATTATATACTCAATGGGAAAGCATACATATGCCCCACAAAAAAATGTATAACTATGTTAGTACAAGCATCATCTGTAACAACTCTAAGTGGAGACAACCCATGTATCAATCAGTGATAGTGTGGATGAATAAGTTGCATTTTAGTCATGCAATGGCATAATACAAGCAAGCTGTGGTGACACAAGTCAGGTTAGTTTGGGCTGCTTTTGGATATTATAAAAATGGTACAATGCAACATATGTTCTTTATGTCCATCTTATTTTACTCAATACTTTATTTAAGAAACTCATTCATGTTGTTGTATGCAGAAATAATACACTTTTCATTGCTGAACAGTGTATTTTTGTATATATTTCTACATGTATATATATCTACATACTTATGCTATATGTACATATGTATACATATGCTATGTACTAAGCATATCTGTATATATATAGAAATATTCCATATGCATATGAAGATAGAAATTTACCATATACACATGTGTATTTTCTATATTTACGTGTATAATATACATGTGAAAATATAATGTGTGTATATATATGGTATATGTGATATATACTAAATATATAACAAACACTTATTTAAAAATATTATATTAATAATCTGGAGTTCATATTAAGTATGATACTGGACAAGAAGAGTTATGACTGAATGGAGCAATACAATGTGTTTATGTTTGTTTTCAGGTAAACTATGCTCTCGCCTAGTGCTTACCATAATTGACTTCATTCACAGTGCTACAATTTTAATGTGGAGTATCCCCAAAGTCCCATGTATTAAAGACTTGGTCCTCAGTGTGGCACTATTGGGAGATGGTGAGTGTAACCTTGAAGGGGATGGTGGGACCCCCTTCCTCTTTCGCTTGCCAGCCATGAGGGGAGTGGTTTTGCTCTACCATGCATTCCCACCATGATCACTACCCCCACACACATGCACACCAGAGACCTAAAGCAATGGGTCCACTAGATCATGTACTAAAACCTCCAAAATGTGAGCCAAAATCGCCTCTTTCTCCTCATAAGTTGATTATCTCAGGTGTCTGATACAGTAACAGAAAGCTGACTAACACACATGGTAATGAGCATGGGATTCTGAAGGGTGAAGTTCCTTTTGCTCTGTTTTTTAACTTTCTTTTTTATTTCTTTTTTTTCACATAGCCCACATCCAATCCATCAGAATTTTTGCAAGTTGTACTTTAAATCATATCTTGAGTGTAGCATCTTCTCAATACCTCCACAACTACAACCCTAGTCTAAAGCATTAAGGCCAGTGTTTAGAAAAATATAGAGAAAGAGGGATGCAGCACCAGGAAGATGATAACATGAGGCCCTCCTAGATCTAAGGCAGCATGGGGAAGAGGTTGTTCTGGGCCTCAGAGGATTGCCTGACAGAGCCATGGCCTGAGCTGAGGAATTCAGCCAGCTTGAGAGAGTTGCCTTGGGGAAGGAAGACTGAGGAGGAAGTGTCCTGAACTTACTGGCTTTTCTGCTTCAGTTCATTGTCCATGCTCCTAATTGGCTGAGCCCCACCTGAAACCAGCTGTCCAAGGAACCCATCGACATGGCCCATATAGGCCATAGAGGCAAAGAACAAGTTAGGAGAGGGTGGGGAGAGAATGAGAGGCAGGGGTGCATCTCCCAGTGCAGCTTTTCAACTCCACTATTGCTCCTTTTTATTCTATTTTCCACAAGGCAGGCAGTTGGCTTTCCTAAATCCCAAGGCAGAGTATGCCGCTGTTTTCCTGAAAAGTTTCCAATGGCTTCTGGTCTCAACTACAGCTGAATCTAGTCCTTCCAGTGGGCTACAAGGCCCTGGGGGACCTGGCCCGTCAATACTTCTTTAGTGCTATCTCTATGCCATGCTCCCCCTAGGGCAAGATTCTTCACACAAACACACGGCTTCTTTTCTGTTCCTAAACACTTCAAGCTTACTTGCAACACAGCATATCTGTAATTTCTATTCTGTCCTGGAATTCATCCCCTCCCAGAAACATACATGGTTCATTTCTTAATTCACCCCAAACTTCTACTGATACTTCTACCTATTCAAAGAGACTTTACCTGGCCTCTCTGTATGAAACTGAATCTCAATACCATGTTCTGTACTCTAACCCTGCTTTATTTTTTTCTTAGACTGCTTCTGTTGTCCATCATATATTTCATACAGCTCTGGAACACTTTTACCCCTATGCTCTATTGTTAGGACCTAGATCAATGACTCATACAATTAGACACATATTAGTACAGAGAGAAACTATTATAATGAATAATCTCAAATTAACACAATAAAACTCACTTTTTGCTCATTTCACAATCCAGTGGGGGTTGCTGCAGGCTGATGTCTTGGTCTGTTTTGTGTTACTATCACAGAATACCTGAGACTGGGTCATTTGTGAAGAACAGAAATTATTTTCTCACATTTCTGAAGGCCAAATGTCCATGATCAAGGTGTTGGCATTCGATGTCTGGTGAAGGCTCTTCTTGCTGCATCCTCACGTGACAGAAAGCTGATGGGCAAGAGAGCAAGCTGGCTGAAGGCTCCATGAAGCCTCTAGATTAAGGAGGGCCTTAATCTAATCTGCAAGGGAGGTGCCTTCACAGTCTAATCACCTTCTATAGCCCTTGCCTTTTAGTATTATTACACTGGCAACGTCCGATTTTTGGAGGATACACATTCAAACCATAGCAGGTGTGATTACTGAGCATTGTAAGTGCCAATTACATAGACATATCCATATAGCTAGACCTTTAGTATGGTTCATGCCATTGTTTCTAAGAAACTTCTGATACAAAAATCTCTGGATATCTTCCATTTTATTTGTACCTATTTGTAAAACATCAGTAACTGCTCCAATGCTAGAACATGACACACCACACACGAGGGGGAGAGAGAGAGAGACAGAGAGGAGTAGGGCATTTACATAAAAGCTTATGTTAATATATTCATTATTCCTTTTTTCCAATCAACTATGAGGTCATTAGGGAGGGTAAAGGGCAATTATTCTCTAAGTGCACCTTCAAATTTTCATTTTTCTGAAATCTTTTTTGGAAATCTCAAGACCTCTTATTTTTGTTTAAAAAAAATTGGTCAGGACCTTTTTTTGTTTGTTTGTGTTAGTGAAGAGCCCCTGGGGTTTCTGGAGTTCATTTTTCATATAATATATTCCAGTCAGTGTGATATCTAGCTGTGAATCTCACATTTTGATTTGTTTCATTGATCTAAAGGCATTTTCTGCATTGTCATTTGTCAATCAATACCTATTTTGAGGATTCTTTAAAAGGAACTCATTTAATTTTTGCAGTAGCAGCAATGTTTCAATGAGGATAATCAATTTTCTGCCACACATAATAGAACAAATAAGTTGATATATTTAAAGGAATAATGTCCTGAAAAGAAAAGAAGAATTCTTACTTTTATTTCTCTGAGATAAGAGGTATAGTGAAAATTGTCACAAAGTCTCAGATAATTAAGTATGCAAGTATATTTATAATAAGTACAGAAGTACAAGGGAGGTTACCATAAGGCAACTATCTAAAGGAAGTGGTTTTGTGAGTCCCTATGACCATGGTAGCATTTTCCAATTTTCTTTTTTAGCAGATAATTTTCCTAAACAGTAACATAACTTTCAGTTGTCTCATTACAAGTATGATTTAATCAAACATACTAATTTTTATGTTTACAATTTGTGTGTTTCCCAAACAATATTTGTTTTCTCAAGAAATATAGTCATTATATCTATATCATATCCAATTATTTTCAGAACAAGAAAATATGGGCATTTGTAAGCATTACACCCCCACATCTTCATAGAGCCCTCAAACTGTAAATATTGACATATACCACATCCCAAAGCAAATGTAGCAGTCTCCAGACCCATCATGATTTTTTTTTTTTTTGCGGTACCAGGGATTGAACGCAGGGGCGTTCTACCTCTGAGCTACACCCCTGGCCCTATTTTTTATACTTTATTTTGAAACCGGGTCTCACGAAGTTGTGGAGGGCCTCACTAAGTAGCTGAGGCTGGCTGTGAACCCGGATCCTCTGGTCTCTGCCTCCCAAGTACTGGGATTACAAGCGTACGCCACCATGCCTGGCCCCCATCATGATTTTAAAACATAACACTAAACTTATTTATGAGATTAAAATAAAATTTACTCCTACAAGTTAGATAACATTTAACATATCTAAATCTGCACTGGGACATAATTTCCATTTTACTGGAGGAGTTCTGTGTGGGACAAGAAAAGATGAATGCATCCATGCTGAGGGGTGGATACTAAGCAACCCACTGATTTCCCACATTACCTAAATGGTTTCTTGTCACAACCCAGTCCTGCAACAACTTAGAGGGGAGAAAACTTGTGCCCAGCTTGCAATAGACTCTATTGGCTGGAAATTATTTCCTTCAACCCTTTGCTCCTAAGCTCCAGTACGTTTCCTCTAAGGTAGAAGCAGATAACTTTTTTTTTTCTCCCGCTCAACATTATACAGTTTTTATTAAAAGAGAATTACAGCTCAACAGTCAATTTTTCATATAACAAGTTTATCTTTTGTGTCTTTGGGAACTTTTCAGTGGAATAGAGCAAAAAGAGGATTCCTTTATATCTTTCTAAATAAGACAACTTCTTAAACTGAGCAAATTAAGGACTGTGACATCTCTCCTTGTCAAGTCCATGAAGGCCTTGACATTGCCACGTGCCATAGTACTTCTAATCTGAGTTTCAGGACATCACATATTGCTTCGATCCAAGAGCAAGGTTCATGAGAGTTAGTAAATAATCACTAAAATGTTTTGTGGGACCTTCATCCATGATGAGTTTCTAAGAGACTTTATTTAAAGGCAGTCACAGGAAGTAGGCATTGGGCTGTGTACTAGAGACCCCTTGCAATATTATAGAGAGGCCACACACAAGTCTAGATCTGAGTTTCTCAGGGACTGATGTCTTGTACAACTGTTAATTGAGTGTATTAAATTCTGAACTCCTGCTTAAAATTTTGCCATTCATGCTCCAAAATGTTTCATATATATAAATATCTCCACTGATGTAATTTTACTCCACCTAAGTACTTAGTTTTTTCTGGTTCACTTTCCATTGCACTTGAAAGTAGAAAACAATCCCCAAACACGATTGCTGTCTTGGAGTCAAGCCCAAACAAAATTGCAGAGTGAGTGAAATTTATCTTCAAGGCCCTCCAGTCCTATTTCAATCTTGCTGCATTCCTTTTGGATAATATCCACAACAGATGTTAAACTGCACACTGCTCTGTCTTTCATTGCCACAACAGAACCTTATCTGGCAGCTGCAAATATTATCCCTTTTTATTTTGCTGATTAGAAATATAATTAATTCCTTACTATTATTATTATATCATGATATTATTATATTATGATTTATATTACTATTATAGTATTATATCACGATATCATATTTTTATTGTTGCATTATGATATCATGATATAATACTGTAAAAGTAATTAAGAGTCCAGAGCGTACTTCTTGGAATCTTGATATCATCCCTATTGTGGTCTGACACTAGTTCTGCTGAGGTGAAGTGACCTCTCTTTTCTGGACTTTCTGCTTCTGATGCTGCCCTGCACTGCTATCTCTTGCCTCTTTCCTGCCCTTAGATGACATTAGTGATAGGGCACTTTCCCACCCTGATCTCTTCACAATGATGCATGTTTACATAACCTGTGTCATGCTGGGTCATCTGCACCTCACCAAGTAATCTGAGAAGCAATTCCAAGCAAAGGAATTAATTGCCAATAATCCCTTGGTGAATTTTGGAGGGAGTCAAGAACTCTGTAAGACAAATCAGGATTTTAGATTTGTGCTAGAGAGATTTTGTTCTCCAAATTTTACTGTATAAATGTGATACTGTTTTATGATGAGTTAACTCTAATTGCATAGAACTTACTTCTTTTAAACAAATTTCTCTCCACTCCCATAGTTTCCCTCACACATGTAACCTACTGGAATGTTGAAAGTCACCTGATAAACCCAGAACTCAGCAGTGATTTCCAGTACAACAGCTTTGGCCAGCACTACTTTACCCTTGCAGCATTTTCTTATCAGCCGAAGGCTTGAACCTCTTAGACCACTGCTTTTAAACAGTGCTCAGAGGAGGAGGATCGTCACCCACCCACACCTACTTCTGTCACTACAGCCCTACTTATAGATCTTCAAATTTTCACATACCACTAGGGATATTAGAGCAAAATATCCTGAAACCTTGACTTGGATTATTACAAAATTTTTAAATTATTTTATGATCTGAACACATTATTTACCAACATATTTTGATAATGAGTGATCATTGCCATTGATTCATATTTGCAAATAAACAATTAGAATTATTCATATACCACCATTCATGGAAATGTGGGCTTTACAAAGTAGAAGGATCTACAAATTATAACTTACAAGAATTGTTCTAACTCTAAAGACAGAAAGGATAGTATTATTTACCCCAAATGCCATAACATATTGGGTTTTTTTTGTTTCTTTGTTGCTGTTGCTGCTTGTCTTGTTTTTGTTTTAGGGAAAAAGTAAATAATAAGGCATACCAAAAAATCCAAGTTCCATCAAGCTTTAAATGTATATTGCTATCATACATATATACAATGTTCTTACCTTAAGACTAACAGCTTAAAATATAAAATGTATTAATGTTAGGAAGCAGAGATTGGCATATGTATTAATATTTCCTCC
Organism: Glis glis; assembly: GCA_004027185.1. Taxonomy (NCBI): domain Eukaryota; kingdom Metazoa; phylum Chordata; class Mammalia; order Rodentia; family Gliridae; genus Glis; species Glis glis. Next base: position 63,649 of record PVJS01003850.1, on the reverse strand, counting down.
CAAGGAAAAGGATTTATGCAAACTTGTGGGGTAAATGCTGTAGTATCATATCACATCCTTCCATGACACGAACAATTCTTGAGAGGTGAATTTATAGTAAAAATATGTTTTCCCCAAGGAAAATGAACAATAAAATAAGAAACAATTTCTCAGTGTTATCAAACACTGTTTACATGTTGTACATATCTTTGTGAGGTGTTGTGAGCTCATTATAAATAGAATATCATTATTGTTTACTTTATGTTCTAAAGATTTTTACCAAACAGAAGACTCTGCAGCCTTTCTACAATTTCCAAACAATTTCTATTATGTATTCTGTCATGTGATTTTCAATGAAGAATTTTCAATGATGAGTATTATCTTTCCAAAACAGTTTAACATGCATTTATATTTGTCTTCTGTATGCTCTCTAAATTATTAGTTCATTTAACTTCAACATATTTTAATCTATGTGCAATTATAGCTTTTAAATTAAAAAAGAAAAATAATTAGTGAAACAGACCACAGAGGAATTGGGCAACTCAAGGTGGGCAACCAAAGTTTGGTCCATAATCTCAATGCCATAATAAATAATATAGCCCCAAAATAAATTCCTCGTAGTTTTTCCTTAAATTCCTTACATATATAACCAAATAAAATATGATTTTTTCCTGGCTACTGAAGGAAAATCTATGCCCTTAACATAGCTATCTTGTTGTATATTAACTAATACTACCCATGAAATGATCAGTCTATATATCAGTGAATAAGAATTTTAACTTAACTATCTAAAGTAGACTAAGGAGTCCTTGGGACCTGCTTTCTTTGTCAAGCCCAAAGACATTTGAGTTGATTCCATAGTGCCTATCCAACTCTTAATTATTTCTTTCTCACATTTGTTTTAATATCTGTTTTCCAGAAACTTAAATGCTTTTCTGTAGTCACTTCCCTGACAGATAATTCAACAAAAAGCTCAGAGACAAAAGCAGAATATAATTATTCTGGTCAATAATCAAAGCAAAAATCATACCTACTCACAAACTGTACCTAGGAGAAGCAACAACAGTGGTGAAAATCTGAGCAATTATTGATGTTTTTACTAAAGTTGGCCAAGAAAGGACCTATGGAAGTATCAAGAAGGAGAGTTACCACACCTTGGAAAAAGATGGATTCTTCTGTTGCTGTGGCAATAAAGCAACCAGAACTTATTTTTAAACTGATTAATAAATTACAGCCTCTCGGTTATATAAAAAATTAACCACTGGAGGCAGTTTTGAATCTGCTAAATCAACCAGTGTCAATTCACTTTGGTAAATATGGTTTTGCGAAGCAACCAAACAGCAAAGACCCTTCCTTTCTGACACTGCGCCAGTCAAGAAAAGACTAATTTCAGTCACTGTGCTAGACAAGAAGCAACCAGATCCAAATAACCACATATCTACTGTGATGTGAAATCGCTGGCATCTCTGAAAATCTGCCAGTTTGTGAACTTCTTGCTTCCCCCAAACTCTGTATAAGACTGACATTCTGATCAGCTTAGGGAGATGGTGCCTGAGCAGCATAGCACCACCGCCTGAGGAAGCAGCAGGCTCAGGGGTGTGTGTGCTTCAGATATTGAAGATGCCTTCATCTTTTCACAGAGTTACTATTACACATATGTATACCTTTGTCAAAACTTTACATTATAATCTGTACATTTTATTATATTTAAATTATACCTCAATTGAAAAAAAGAGAATCTTAGGAATAAAACAGCCAAGAGGTGATGGGATTGGAGCTGAGAGGAGATCATGGAGCACTAATTATTTGGATTCTCTTATACTCACATCAGCAACCCCTAAGACACCTACATGATGTCAGTGGGACCTACAGAAGTTTAAGAACATCTATTACAATAGTGGGCACTGAAAAGTAAAATGTAAATATTAAAAGTCTATTTTGACTAATTTGGAGTGACTTAAAAAGCATAAGTTAAACATCAGATAGTAATGACATGGAAGTTGGGAAAAGGGTTAAAATTAAAGCAACCTAAAATTCCTTAGATCATTCAGAAGGAAGCTAAAGATATCGCTTAGTTTGTTAAATCAATCTACATGTTAAAAATACTTTCTTTTGGGGATGCGGTCTCACCGTGTTGCTCAAGATGGCCTTGAACTCACCTCATGATTCCCCTGTCAGTCTCCTGAGTAGATGAGATTACAGGCATGTTCCACTATAACCAGCTTGCATGTCAAAAAATTCAAGGGTAATCACTAGGTAATGAACATAAAATGCGCGATTTCCACTTCAGCAGAGGAAAAAAAAAGAAGACAATCTGGACAATCCAATCAAAGGAAGAAAAAACAGGGAGAAGAAGCAAAGAAAATGCAAAATCAGTAATGTTCTGAAGCCAACTTACAGTCTCTCTGCGCTTGAGAGCCGCTGCACACATCTCTTTTCACCTCTACTTCAATGGCTTCATGTTGGTTGTTTGTATTCTGACACATTGAAAGTATTTACACAGGGGAAATAAAAAATGATACAATTTAGGGCTTTTGCTTCAGAGAATCAGTTTTTGAACATTTACTGATACACTTCTATGCATTTTAAGTAGGAAACACAATTATAAGTACTCAAATAACAGCAAAAATATGGATTAAAAATATCAATATCTAACCAAACTGACATTATGTCAAAATGTTTTGAGGAATTATTTAATGATGTAAGATAATTTAACAACAGTTTCATGATAAGGATATAATAATCCAAAGCCTGTGCATAGTTAAGAATAAATTCTTAACATATATAAGTAAAAGCAGTCAGAATTACAAGAATGGATGGAAAAAACGTATATTAGAGGATTTTCACACTCTCCTCACAGAAGAAAATAGATTAAACTGGCAAAAAATCGCTAAGCATATGAAAAAGTTATGCTACACAAGTAACAAGCATGAACTAATAATGAACATACATAGAAACCTGAAGCTAATAGATAAAGAATACCGAATTATCTTGAAGCACATAGGAAACATATATTAAATGACCACAAAAGAAGTTTCATAGCAAAGGATTGATATATAATCCCATTTCTTAGTCATATTGCCATAGAAAGAAAAATTAAGAGGAAAGTTGAAATCATACACTTGCAAACAAAATAAGTATAAAATTGATCAGAAAAGATATTTGATTGAAATATACAAAATATTTCTATATCAAAAGCACTGTTATAAAATCTGTGAGATGATAGTAATCAAGTACATAATAAGAAATGTACAACCCACAATGTGAAATGCTAGAAAACAAAATGACTAGCAATAAATTATTTGAGTACTAATTTAGAAAAAAATAATTTTTCTGGAAAAAAGGTAAATGAGCAAAATTAAATGCAGAATGGATACAAACATTTTGATCAGCACTAAAGAAATCAATCACTTCCAAAACACACACACACACACACACACACACACACACACACACACACGGAAGTCTAAGACTTGGAAACGAAAACCAAAATTTCCATTATTTGTACTCAGCATGATAAATTATGCAGAAAATTAATGAAACTGCACAGCAAACCATTAGAGCTAATGGTATTTTTCAGCAAAATTACTGAATATAAAATCATTAAAAAGTCAATAGCATATACCAGCATGCAACTTATGTATATGTTTTAAACATGAATCAATCATATATATACATATATATATGGTTTAGTATTATATATAGGTATATGTTTAATAACACATCTATATGTAATAGGTCAAAGATAAATATATAGAAAGGACAAGCATCAACATTAGAATGAAGGAGGAAGGAAAATGTGTCAGTGAAAACCACAAAGAAGACCTATCTATAATGATTTATTTTCTCAAAAAACATATATGAAGGAAACAGTAAAAATTAACGATTGTAAAATTTGGTATTTGGCATGTGGTGTTTGTTACTTTTCAATATGTGTTTCCTGCTTGTCTAAAAAACATCAAAATAAAAACAATGGAGTTGAAAAAAATCTGAATTGAAGATTGGAATGAGTGACATTGAGCAGAGACAACCCTTCTAAGGCATTTATGTTCAATGGAACCATTGTCAGAAAGTGGCACGAGGTCAAGAGAAATTTGTTTTGTAATATGTGAAAACTCTGAGCATGTTTACATGTAGAGGGCAGGGACCTAATAAGCAAGAAACACTTATGATAGTGGAGTGAGGGAATGGGATAGGTGAACAGCGCCCCAAAACACTGAGTACATTAGACCAAGAACACAAGTGAAAAGAGCCCACAGCACCTCTGCTACGTCACGGAGGATGGGTTGAATGCAGAACACTAGCATTGCTAGTAAATATTCTCAGGCAGTGTCCATTGTAAAAATCTCCTGTGTCTAGCGTAGCGATAGCCTCACTTTTTTAGGTCTAACAAGAGTTGATCTTGTAACAACAAGCCTGATGAGACAGGAGCAAGGTCTTCAAAGAACAGGATGGGGATAGCTCAGGGTCCCTGGAAACCACAGATCTTGATGACCAAGGCAGCTGCAGAACTAGACGTCTGGGCAAAAGTGGCATTCTGAGGGAGCCGACTTTTCCCTTTGCTCCTTTCCCCTGATCTCCTGTTCTTCTCTCTAGTTCCTAACCTGCTCCTATGGGGAAATTTGTATTGAATTACACATGCAGGTAATGTCTGCACTGAAGTGACCAAGAGAGGCGGAGGGTGGAGCAGTTGAATGGCCCTGGCCCATAATGACATGTTTTGTTTTGTTTTATATATATATAATATATATATTTTTTTTCTCATCAAGGTGAGCCATGATGATCTTGGAGCAGCAAAGGGAGCAAGTAAGATCCTGGTCCCACCTCCAGCCCTTCTATTTGGGCTAGCAGGTAAGGAGATTTAGAGGATACTTTGAGCACAGTGGAGATCCTAATTTCTTTAAAGAAAAGAGATGAAGATCTCATTTGGAGAGATCTTGGAGGACTAGGGTGGCGAAGGACTCACTAGAAATATTTAGGAGACAGGGGAGAGGATGCACATTACCAGAGTGGAGTTGGAATCAGTTTAGAGGAGAAAAACCTCCAGGGACTTTTATCTTGGGTACATAGTGACCTGAAGCATTTAGTACATTAGACCTAACCAGGATTAATATAGATAAAAGATATTGTGTGTTGATCTTACTGCTAAATGGTGAGAGAAGTGAAAGGGAATTGGCGGATACCGCGAGGTTCTCAGGGTAGCCCAGGGAAAACTGAAAAAGATAATCTCCAAGGACTTCCAAAGACCATGTTTCCTAGTCCAGAGTTTCAATCTCCTCTACACATGGTAAATTTAAAGGTTTTCTTTGCATTCAATTGATAGTGCATTCAATTTAATTCATACTCCAAGTATTTGACACACTGTGGAGGCTGTTTTAATGATTTAATGTACAATCTTAATTTCCCATCTTGAATTCTGAAAGACATAGTTATATAATTGTAGGAATTATAAAATTATAGGAATTATACAATTGGCCTGAAGTTTTTTTCTCAGTAAGATATCTCCTACCACAGTGCCATTTGAAATGGAGATGGACAGTGAGCTCTAATACTGACTTTTCTCACCTGTATTGGTCAGGGTTCACTGGAGTAACAGAACTCACAGAACAGGTATATGGGAAAAGGAGAGTTATTAAATCAGCTTACAGTCCAAAGCAGTGTAATCCCCAGTTTCCAACTGCCCGAGGAGAACCGGAGGAACCAGCAGCTGGTCAAGTGTTCCAAGAGCTGGAGTCTTAGAATCAAAGGGAACACTAATTCAGTCCCAGTCCAAGATGGAAAGGCCTGGAACTCTCCGGAGAAATGATGGTGAAGGTCCAGTTTGAAGAGCTGAAGGCAGATATCTCAGCCGAGAGCAGAAGCGCTTTCTTCAGGAAGAACCACACTTGCCTTCACGTGGCTTTCTCCTTCTTTTATCCAGGTCCTGTGCCTCCCAGAACCATGCTGCCTGCATTCAGGGCAGGACTTCCTTTCAATCTGCTATTACATAAACCAATCATCTCATCAATACAACCAAAGTCACATAATCTTAGGTGTTTCATGATCCAGTCAAATTGACAATCCAGACTAACCATCATGTCACCCAAACCAATGAAATCTTATGTTTGTTAGAAATAAACTGGTTAAAAAACAAAACAAAAAAACATTGTAGGCGTTTGAATGTAATTATGCATGCAAAATGTACTACCACTATGATGAAGCCTCTTTAAGTCTCTGCATTGGAAATCTTGAGTTTTCTAATTAAATCCTTATGAAATAAAAATGATATAAAAATTATAAGCTTTTTAGAAAACAATTTGATTTAACTCAACAAACATTTATGTCAGAAACAAGTTTTTTTTTGTTTTGTTTTTGGTTTTTTTTGCGGTACCGGGGATTGAACCCACGGGCGTTCTACCTCCGCGCTACACCCCCGGCCCTATTTTTTATATTTTATTTTGAAACCGGGTCTCACGAAGTTGTGGAGGGCCTCACTAGGTAGAGAGAGAGAGAGAGAGAGAGAGCGCTGAGGCTGGCCGCGAACCGGAATCCTCTGGTCTCCGCCTCCCAAAGTACCGGGATTACAAGCGTGTACCACAAGTTTTAAATGGTATCTGCTACCAGGGAGCAGCTGAGTTGCACTATTAATCTGTGTGTGGTCCTTTAAACAAGCCATTAACTCAGACTCCACCTATGAAGTTCTCACGTTTAAGGAGAAGGATACAGGTTAGTAGTGCACTACGCTAGCTCTAAAGTTCTATGAATTAAATTAAAGTCTTTTCTAATATCTAGCCCACAGCCGTTGTTGGATAAAACAGCTAGATGGTTTTTGAAGTGTTTCTCTCAACAAGAACTTCTCTATTAAGAAGGTATTAAATGGTTGATCACATTTTACTGAGACAAATTATCACAGAGAATCACTGAGTTGTAGCACTTTGGTGTTGACAGAGTAATGAGAGATCAGAAAGACCAACATCCTCATTTTATAAAGAATGATGATTGGAACAACCAAGTGTTCTGCCTGACAATGCTAGGACCTCAGGTCTCAACCCTCAGGCAATACATTCCTTAAAAAGCAGATGTGCAGAGAATGGTTTTGCCTCACTAGAGAAGAACTACTGCAGGATTTCCCTCTGCAAGTGGCATCATGCCAGTCTGTTTGTCTTTTTCTGTTTGCATCAAGCAAAAATAGTTTTTGAGGCTTATAAATTATAGATGGTTTCTGATAGGGAAGCTTGAAAACTATTGAAAGCTGTATAAGCCATAATAATTTTGAATAGTAATAGAATAACTGTGTAACAATTATTGCTTTTTAACCTGAAAGTAATAATTAAGGGGCTACTCTGATTTTATAATTTTCTGAGACATTTAGATTTTTAGGCAACTGTGAAATGCTTCTTTATGCATCCATAGAAATATAAATTTCACAAAGCACAGAAGCAGTCTCTTGAAGTGTGATCACAGCCAAGAAGAACTATCTTCATCTTTTCTTTAGGATTTCTTGTGCCCCCCCCCACCGGTAGCATTTTAATTTTATTTTACAGTACAGATTACTCTCCCTAGGACATTACTTGGAATATGGGGAATGCAAGGTTTTAATTGTGTTCATGATAAAAAAAAAAGTCCTTTGGTAACTAGGGTAGAAAAGAGCAGCCATACTGAAGAGGAAACACAAATCAATTCAACTAAGAAAGCACTCTTGAAGGAAAGCTGTGACAAGGTAGAAAGAGAATATAAATTGATTGAATATGATGTGAGGGAAGAGAAAACAGTTAACTCCCACCTTCTATGGTTGTATAAATTTTACAGTGCATAATAACAACACATCGAAGGAGGTTGCACTTATATTGAATGTACATTGTACACACTATAGAAGTGTACCTTTATTGCAACTGTCTTAACAGAGAGGTAGCTATCTTTAGGAAGGAACACTTTTTAATGTAAAATAATGTTATAGAGATTAGTATTTGTTTGGGAGTTCTAAACCATTTTTAACAATCAATTTCAATCTATGTGTGTATGTATTTGTATTCATGTGTGAGTTTCTCTTAGCTTTCTGGTCTGCATATTGCCTTGGGAGAATTTCTAAAATAAGACAGTAACATAAAAGTCAAAACTAGTTAGTCTGTCATTAATTGAAAGGACATGGCAAATAACTACTTCAATCATATTTTAAATAGAATTTTAAAACAACCCTCTGAAATATGCACTATAGAATTGACGGAAAGAAAACCTGTATGTTTTAAGTGTGAGACAACATTTCGCATCCTTATTTTAACTTTGATCCTGTAAAATCACATGAAAAGAGAACTGTTCATGTGTTAACACTATTTTTCAAAAAAAAGAGGTAAATAGCCAGGCGTGGTGGCGCACGCTTGTAATCCCAGTACTTTGGGAGGCGGAGACCAGAGGATCCGGGTTCGCCGCCAGCCTCAGCTCTCTCTCTCTCTCTCTCTCTCTCCCTGTCTCTCTCTCTCTCTCTCTCCCTCTCTCTCTCTCTCTCTCTCTCTACCTAGTGAGGCCCTCTGCAACTTCGTGAGACCCGGTTTCAAAATCAAGCATAAAAAAATAGGGCCGGGGGTGTAGCGCGGAGGTAGAACGCCCCTGGGTTCAATCCCTGGTACTGCAAAGAAAAAAAAAAGAGGTAAATAATATCAACACAAAAAATATTTTCAAGAATCTTTTATTGAAATCCTCACTGAGTTGAAGTAGGACTCATTCATAGCTAATAATAAAAATTCTGTTTGAAAATATCACTTTGCTTCAGTACTAGAAACATCTCCAATTCTAAGATGTACTTTGTACAGTTTTACAATAATATAATGAAACCTAATGATGTATTAGAGATAGTACAAAAGCAAAGATATCCTGTTGTGTTCTATTTTGTCTTTAAAGTTACCAGTTTCCTATGAAGCTAATCAAAGCTAAATTGGATCTCTAATAGCCATTTTCTCTTGCTAACAAAAGAAATTGCTTAGTGTTTCTATTTAAATGTGAAAAAATCAGTCATATACAATAGACAAGGAAAAAGAACATGCTTACAAAGACTACAGACTTTTAAATAATGAAAATACAGTCTTGGGAGTCATATGTACCAGTGTCTAGGATGCGTGGAAATGTGCCTGTGGTCGTGATTTTACAAACTGTGATCCTGTCAAAGCATTTACTACTGGATCTACACCTAAACTTTCTGTGGCATCATATGTGATTGGATCCAGAGTTGTACCCATCTCTTATCACCACCTACTTAGCATTAAGCAAATTACCCTACTGGTATGAAAAGTGGAGGTAACTAAAACAAAAGTCACATAAAGTATCTTATCAAAGTGTGTTCCGCAGAACACAAAATCTTATGGTGTAAGTAAATAATAAGTGAAAAATATGTCCTATGTTGAGTTATGATGAAGATGTGCTAGGCTAAGCAAGTATAATTTTTCCTGGGCTTCTCAAAGGCTTCAACATTGTAATGTACACTTTTAAATTCCAAGAGTACAATATTTAGTGCAGCATTTCCCAACCATACTTGCATATTGTGGAACTTAGGTTTTAATAGAGTACTTGCTAGACAAGCACTCTTTAGAGCACCCTTTAGCAAATGCTACTGTAAATAATGGCGTTCAACAGGCATGGTGGCACTGGCCTGTAGTCCCAGTACTTGGGAAGCTGAGACAGGAGGATCGCAGGTTCAAGGCCAGGCTGAGCAATTTAGGGAGACTATCAGCACCTTAGTGAGACTCCATTTCAAAATAAAAAAAAAGAAATAGGGTTGGGGGGCTTGGAGGTAGAGCATTCCCCCCCCCACAGGGCTCTCACACATTTTAGAAGAGAAAAGCCTATAAATTAAGAATGCTTAGTAAAAGGGATTTTTCTCAAACCATGAAGTCAAATGCATGAATGTAATTAACATTTAATTTGTGGTCAGTAGCAAAGTCCTAAAGAGAACATGAAAATTAGAAGACTTAATTTAACTTAGATTATCTCTGAGGAATCAAGGGACATAGCAAATGGTTGAATTTATTAAACTAGAATAATATTGTACCCAAATATCTTGGGATTATGATTATTACTGTGACTTAGCACATAAGAACCTAAGTAATACTGGAATACAAATCTCCTGGAGATATGACTGACTTTTAAGGCATCAGCTGATGATACTTTATCAAACCAGTTTATGAGACTAAAACAGTTTGATTATCAACTCATAGCAAGCAAGGGTTGAGTTTGTATAGTGTAGTCATAGAGAAATAAGCATCACTAAGAGGTAACTTCAGGCCCTGGTAGCATGAAAAGGTTAGCAAATCCTCTCCCCTGACCAAAAAAAAGTATAAAACTATAAAATATCAAAGTTACTTCAGGAACCTAGAAATTGGTCAAAGTCAATAATTTAAGAAGTATTTATATTGGAAAAGACAGTAGAATCCCAAGAAACAATAGTATGCAGTGTTCTTGACTGAGTCTGCAGCCATTGTTAAGAACAGACCATATTCCAGACATAATACCTATTTCCATAGGCTTAAAAGGATCAAAATCATACAGTCTATATTCTCTAACCATAATTGAATTAATCTAGAAATAAAAATAGAAACAAAAGGGAAATCTGTTAGTAATGTGAAATTAAATAATGTACTTCTACATAATCATGAGTCAAAGAAGAAATCAAAATGAAAATTAGAAAATATTTTAACAGAGTGAAAACAAAAACTCAAAATATCAAAATTGATAGGTTACATGAAGTCATAATTATAAGAATACTTAAAATTTTTAACATTTATATTAGGAATAAATAAATATTTAAAATCAATAATCAAATTTTTCATCCCAAGAAACTAGGAGAACCAAAGCAATTAAAACATGAAATAATTAAAGTTAATAGAACTAAAACAATAAAATAGGAAAGCAACAGGCAAAATCAGTGAAATTCAAAGTTAGTTTCATGAAAAGAAATAAAATAGGAAATAAATAACAGAAAATTATAAAAATGAGATACCACCAAACATCTATTAAAAAGTTTACAGCCCAAAACCTTGACAACACCAAATGCTGGCAAGGATGTATAGCAAAAAGCACTCAGTCATTGCAAGTAGGAATCCCAAATGTTATTATAGGTAGTTTGGATGATAGTTTGACAATTTCCTACAAAGTTAAATATACTCATTATATGATCGAGCAGTTATGCTCCTAGGTATTTTCCCAAATTAGTTGAAAATTTATGTCTACACAAAAGCTTGCCATGAATGCTTATGGCAGCTCTATTTGTAATTGCCAAAAAACTGGAAACAAACAAGATATTCTTCAATAGATAAATGCTAAATAACTGGTGCATCCATGCAATGGAATATTATTATGTCATAAGAAGTAATGAGCCATCAAACCACAGAAAAACAATGGAAGAGATTTAAATTCATGTAGCTAAGTAAAGAAGTCAGTCTGAAAAATGTTACACACTGTATGATTCTAACAATATGATGTTATGGAAAAGCAAGCTATGAAACTATACTTTATAATACTGTAATGTTGGATAAATAACATTATGCACTTTCCAAAAGCCATAGAACTAGACAACACAGATTAAAGCTTAATATAAACTATAGACTTTAGTTAAGTATAATATGGCAATATTGGTGCATCAATTGTAAAAAATGTACCATGCTACTGCAAGGTGTTAATAACAGAAGAAACTGTGAATGGGGGATAAAGAAGGTAAGTAAGAACACTGTATTATCTGCTCAATTTGTTTAAACCTTAAACTTCTAAAAAATAAGGTCTATCGGTTAAAATATGTTTTTAAAATGTCTGTAACTAGCCTGGTCTGGTGGCTCATGCCTATAATCCCAGTACTTGGGAGGCTGAGATAGGAAGATTGCAGGAGGTTCGAGGACAGGCTCAACAACACAGTGAGACTCTCAGCAACCTATCAAGATCCTATTTTAAGATAAAAAGTAAAAAAAAGACTGGGGGTGTAGCTCAAAGATAGAATGTCCTGGGATCAATCCTCAGTATCAACAATTAAATAAAAAAGTAAATAAGTAAGTAAATAAATAAATAAATAAAACCAAGTGAGTTTAACCCCAAGAATGCAGTTAATTGAAATCTGGACAATAACATGCATAAAGTGACCAAGATTTTTTGAACCCCTTTTCTCCCTACTTCCTACGGTCTGTCTTGCCAATTCCAGCCTCAAATTGAGGTCTATCTTTTGGCTACTCAGATTCTTTCATCCAGATGCTTTGTGATTTCAAAGTCATTTCCCTGAGAATGTTCCATAAATAAGACCACTTCTCATTTTTCTTTTTATCTGCAATACTTGGCATTGGTGGAGCATGTCAGAATTAAGACAAAAAAAGTAGGGATGATAGAGTAGGGGAAATTACTACTAGGAAAGAAAAGGCAGAGTCAACTAGAATTAGTAAATGGTCATGTATAGAGAATTAACATGAAGGAAGGAGAGTAAAATGACCCCCCACAGTTTATAGAATGAGAATGTGGATAAATGGCAGAACCATTGATTAAAATACAGATCATATGATAAGAAGCAGTGTTGGGGGGGATAGTAAGTTTTAAGTTGAGTGCATGGGATGTCCGGGTTAAGGTAAAAGTTAAGCAGTCATTATGGACCTGAGTTTGCAGCCTGAGCTACAGACATGGGTTTGGAAGTCAGAGTATATATTAGTCTACAGATATAGATAATATAAACCAAACATAAGATTTAAACAGAGAAATGCTCTGTGTAGGATCTTGAGGAACACTATCATTTAAGGTATTCATTGTGGAAAAGATCATGAACTCATTGAAAAACATTGAAAAGGCTTAAAAATGAATAGTCAGAGGGGAAAGAGAAAAAGAGCTGAAAGGGGTGTCATGCTTCATTGATTCTGAATTTTATAATTTGTAATTCCTCTTATTCTTTAGTAATTTTCTAAATACTTTTCAAATCAGAAAATGCAATATTCACAAAAGCACTTAAATAGCTTTATGTAGCAAGGTAAAATTGGGGACTGAAATATCAGAAACTATAGAAAACATTATGCAGTATATGATTAAAAACATTACACTTTTGAATATATTAGGTACTGAATAAAATGTGTATTCATTTTTAAAATTGTAAAATACACCTTTTTATAGTATACCTTTTGGTCTTATATTTTTCAAGAAGCTTATGTTCCCATTACTAATGAAATCAACAGTTGCACATATTTAACCCAATTATACAGAATTTCTCAATGTATTCTTTCTGAAACATATACTAAGAGTTCCTTTTCCAATTAGAATAAAGCCATAATATCCCTGGAGCCACTCTGAACTCACCCGTAGTCCATCTTCTCAAGCCCAAACACACACACACACACACACACACACACACACACACACACTCACATGCATATGTACATGACTCCATGTTTCACCATGGGTCTTGAGGCTGGCAGCAGTTATTTGGGTCATCTGACAAGCCATGTAGTCCTTCTTTACTCCCTGGCCCCTTTGATTCAAGAGCCATTTTTCCTCAGCCATTACCTTCTGAAACAATAATCATTCACATATGTCCACTAAGAAAATTCACTTGTATCTTTCATGAATGGCCAGACCATAAGTACCATGACCAGGATGAGCACCAAAGTGTAAGCCCAACATTAAGGAAGAAACAATTGAGATTCTCTGAGGAGATTCCTAAAACTAGTTTGCTTATTACTAATTGAATTAGTGGTGTCTATTCTGTGTGATCCTCTTTCCTTGTTTTATATTTCAATTTTTCTTCTTTTTTTTGTGGCACTGGGGTTTGAACCCATGGGCATTCTACCTCTAAGACACACCCTATCCCTATTTTTTTTTAAATTTTAAAACAGGGTCTTGCTAATTTGCTAAGGCTGGCCTCAAATCTACCATCCTCCTGTCTCAGCTTTCCAAGCACTGGAATTACAGGCATGTGCCACCATGTCCAGATTATACTTCACTTTATACTGAGCTGCTGTATCCAGATATCTATATCTGAATAAAGTCATATTTTTGAATTTAAGATTTTTATTGTGAAATCTCCTGACCCTACTTCTCCAAGTATTTATCTTCTTACAATGTGACATTCAATATCTGACTTTAACAGGTATTTTTTAGTTACAATTTTAAGAATAACCAAATATTCCTATAAGCATACTCTATTTGTTCTGTCTGTCCTAACCATATGAGAATTCTTAAAAATAAGCAATCTGGTCAATTCAGAGCTACTGTTACTTACCATAGTGAGAAACATCCTTGAAAAAATACTTTGACTTAAAATTTCCAGAATCACCAGGAGAAACTCTAAAATACTAAGCCAGTTATTTGGGTCAGTAAAATAGAAATTGCTAATTTAACATACCTAGGGGAGAAAAAAACATCAAGGTTATAAAATCATTGTTTCACATACATTCATCTTTTGGTGCATTGGGAGCATGAATTAAACTTTTTAAGGGGAATATGCAGGGAACTTGAAGTGTATTGATGAATCATACCTACTGATTCTAACTGGTGATTATCCACAAAGGGAATCACATAAATGGGGGAACGGAAAGTGCAGAAAATAGATAAAAGACATTTCATTTGCAAGGTGTTTCTCTACTTTATTGAACTGGCCCCTATTCTCTGTTGCATTTTACCGTGGGGAGTGACGTTTTAGGCTTATTTTTAACTTTGATCGATTTCCCTTTGATTCTCCGGATAATATGCAAGCTCAACCTATCCTACACAGGTGAACCTCACAGTTGCACTGGTGACAAAAGAAGCTTCCCGCTGCTTTGACATGTGGCCGATTCCTGCTGACCCAACAGCCATTCATATCCAACGAAGCAACTTCTCACAGAGCACATTTGTGGGTGAGAAAAGATGATTTGTTCCTGCTCCCCAGGTGTTCAGTGAAATGATACATTTTGATACATCTGCTATGAAAATGATTTCTTAACAAAGAAAAACCTAACCTCTGATCAGATCTGGCCAGGCAAGAGAATATGGCTGTAAGTATTTAATCTCATATTGTAATATTTGAACTTGGAGGTACCACCCAGCCAGAAACTTCTCTACTCCATCTGTGTCTTTGAACAAAAGAATAAAACGTGTTTTATTTCTTAAGGGACTCACTGGAGATTTCTATGCCTGTGGAATCATTAAGGTCAGACTATCTGAAGATAAGGAAACTCCTCCGTCATCTAAATCTAAGGACCGTCCAAGGGATTAAAACAGAGGCCACCTCTGTAGGAGATGAGTCAATGAATAATCCCAGGTGCATAGTTCACCTTCTCTCTTTCATGATCTCTCACTAAGTTTTAGCATTTTATTGTCTAGACAAGTTGTCTGACCATGCACATGAGAAATCAGATTATTCACTGGGTTTTGAAAAGAGTAGAACTTCAATTTTTTGTTTTTGCGGTACTGGGGGTTGAACCCAGGGGCATTCTACCTCCGAGCTACACTCCCAGCCCCTTTTTATATTCTTTATTTTGAAACAGGGCCTCACTGAATTGCAGAGTCTCACTAAGTAGCTGAGGCTGGCCGCAAATGTTCAATCCTCCTGTCTCAGCCTTCCAAGTACTGGGATTATAAGCGTGTGCCGCAGCGCCAGGTTTAGAACTTCTAATTCTACTTAAAATTTCTCATCTCCTTTCATAATTCTGTTTGTGAATGCTTATATAACACACATAAGTCAGTAATATATATTATATGGAAATGAAATATGTAGACGTGTGTGTGTGTGTGTGTGTGTGTGTGTGTGTGTACATAGATGGAGAAGTGGGACTACTTCCACAAAGAAACCAAAAATGTCTCTATCTGATAGGAATACACATTTAAGAAAGTTTGGCACACTAGTGTAGGGCTATTACAATAGATTTCTAAACCTACCTATAAAACATGCCCCGACTCAACTGTCTCTCACAGGGTTAGTGGAAAAGCCTCTTTGGAATGCCTAATCATGATAGTTCCCTGTATAGTCATTTCTGATGAGTTGTTAAACTTTGCATTGAAGAGCACCCTAAATCCCAGACTTAGCTCCAGCTGTACTTTTCGGAGCTCTCTCCACTGGGGTTCAGTGCTTTTTGTATATTGGTGTTTTTGCTATTTTCTGAGCGTACTCTGATCTTCTTCTGTCTTTGTTGAAAAACATTTGCTGTGCCTTGGGTGTCCTTTACTAAAAAATTCCTAATAAATATAGCCTTTCAAGATCCCAGTAGGCAGAACTGAGAGTTTTCTCCTGACATAAAATTTCAAGGCACATTTAGCTTTCTGTAAGCATTTACCCCTGTGTCCCTGTGTACTCCTCAGTGTGTATTTGTGTTTATGTCTTTCTCTCATTCTAACTGTATGCCCAGAGGAGGAAGGGTGTATTTTCAATTTTCTTTGTATTTCTGCAAGCACCTTACTCAATGCCAATTCACCTACTTGGTTTTTAAAAAGTGTTTGTTGAATTATTTAGAGTTGAATCAAAGATAATATCCATAACTCATTCTTAGTAATAAAGGATGAGAAATATGTCTTGTTAGTTATTTGCTTCTACAACAGTGTCCTGTATGCATTAGCTGTGAATTTATATTGCTATTTACAACTCTTCCAATGCTTCTAGCTTGAGAAATAAGTTTTCACATTTGGAAAGATTTCATGGACGCTCAGGGGCATTTTCCTGGAAAAATGGTATTTGCGATGACCTTAGGAGGTATTATTTGAAAATACTTATATTTTTTACGTCTCAATGATTTTAACTCATATGTAAAGCCATCAGGAGGTAACTGCATCATATTTTGTGACTTATGAGGCTCAAAAGACACCTCTGGTAATCAACGAACAAATATATCATCATCATCATCACCATCAGAGTTGATCCCGAAGAGCATGTTACATTTAAAGAAAAGCGCAGTAGCAATTTGTGTTATTTACAACTATAATTTCATAAAGTTTTCCTTTAGCTTAGTTTTGTCTTTTATAGAGCTTCATATCATAGATGTGAGAAGTCCCTCATCTAAAGGTTCACAATAAAACAGGGTAGTGATTTGACTCCCCACTTTATTGACAATGTATCCCCTAAAGTTAGACATCTTTAGAGATCATATGATAGGAAATAACTTGGAACAAATAGTGGAGCCATCATTACAAAATAATGAGAATTATGTATCTAAAGAATAGACGAATAGGTTCCATCAAAATTTTGTATATTCAGTGTATTTCATATGCAGATTTTGGTAATAGTAAATGGCAAAATTTCCCCCAGAAACTTTGAGACTTTGGCATAATGTGCTTCTAGTTTAGTTCCCAGTGGTTTTGTGGTGTCCCAGGCTCATGACAAATGCAATTATTTGGTTGTTGAAGTACACTTTCTGTAAGGCGAAAGAAGCTACGAGAGACAAGGAAGGAAGGACTAGGAAACAATATATCGGATGGCTACTATGGCTCAGCCTTACTGTGAGGCACTTTGCTATTATTTCTTTATTTAATCTTCATAAGACTCTGTTGTCACAATGCACAAATAGTGGATAGAGGCGCCAACATATTACCATAGGCTGGAGAAGGTACGGAGTAGCTGGAATAGGGAAAGATTGACCAATGGGTACAAAATTACATTTATATAAAAGAAATGAGTTATGGGGTTCTATTGAATGGTACAATGACTGTGGTTTAACAATATCATACTGAAAATTTCAAAATAGCTAGAAGAAAAGATCTTGAATGTCTTCACCATAAGAAATAATGAATGTATGAGTTGATGAATATGCCAAACACCCTCACTTGATTGTTGCATTAAATATATATGCAGTGAAACGTCACACTGTACCCCATACACACATGTAATTATTATGTCAATTCAAAGCAAGATAAATATTTTAAACATAAAAAAAAATCAAAACTGATTTCAAGTGACCAGAATTTTTGACTGCTGCTTATGTATTTTATTTCAGTTTTGTATTTGTATATCTTTTGCTGCCTTTTCATATCACAAATACTAGAGTTCCACAGAATCTAGTTTCCTGTATCATATTTCCATGAACATAGTTTCCTATTTCCTATTGCCTAACGTGTCCTGTAGCTTTACCTTTTTCAGAATGTTATACACATGGAAACATGCAATAGGTAGGCTGTAGAACCTTACTTTTATTTAGCATACTATTTGGAGGAATTATTCATGTTGCATGTATCAGAAGTTTGTTCTTTTTAAATTTTTTTCTCATAAATCATGAGGAAACTGTATTCAGAAGTGTTTTGATGCCCATTAAAAGACACCAAATGTATATAGAATCTGACCAAAAGAAGAACAATGGGTTTCCTTACCATTCAGAGATACATTCACCACTCACGAGTAATTTGTTCAGGGTTTGGTGAATAGCATATATAATATATTTTATTGCTGTCCTAGGTTTGAAACCAATTTAGAATGATCCATTGGTATCAGATGGGTTGAAATCAAAGTGTCAAATTAATTAGTAATCACCTCATTGGGGAGCATTGATTTGAATCTGTTGTAACAAGAGCTAATTAACACTCATTCTGATTTAAAATGCCTCCCTCAAAAGAATGAAAGCTGTAGCCCCAAGCACCTGTCTTGCTTAGTTTTGTGTCATTATAACAAAATACCTGAGATAATTAACTTATATTTAATAAAAGATTTATTTGGATCACAGTTCTGGACGTTCTAGTTCAAGATCCAGCAGAACTGTGGCTTTGGACTTCTGGTGGGTATGCCCCATGGAAAAGTGCGGTGTGCATGGCTGAGCCGATGCTCGGCTCCTGAGCCAGGAAGCAAAAGGGAAAGAGGGTTGGGTCCCACAGTCTGCTTCAAGACCACGCCTCTTGCGCCCTTCAGGTCCCACTCCAATACCCGCCTCTCCTGATTGGCATCTTTTAAGAAAAGGAAATTTAGACACACAAGAGATAATGGTGCCTGTGCACAAAGGACTGACCATGTGACCAGGAAGTAAGAAGGTGGCTGTTATGTTCTGGCTGTGGCATACTGTTTGGGGGACTAGTTCATGATGGTGCATCAGAAATTTGTTCTTTTCATTGCTAAGGATTATTCTGTAGTGTCACAATTTATTTAGTCATTCACTAGTTAATGGTCATTTGAGTTGTTTCCAGAATTTGACAATTTTGAATAAAACTGTTATAAATAGTCATGCATGGGTCATTTGCATGAGGCATATGTTGTCATTAGTCCTGAGTAGTTATGAAGGAACAGAATTTCTAAGTCAGATGAACAGGCTATTTACTAGAAATTGCCTAACCATTTTCCAGAGTGGCTGTATGATTTTAATTCTCACCAGAAGGCTTTCACAACTTATCTCAGCTGCCTAATATATTTGCTAAAGCTTGATTCAGTCAATTTTTATTAATTTTGGCCACTCTAGTATATTTGTATATTATCATATTTTGAATTAATTTGCATTCTTCTGATGAAAGTGATAATAAGCATCTTTTTACATGCTCATTGATGATTCATTTATCTTTTACGTAGTCATTCAAATCTTTTGTCGATTTTAATTGGGTCTCTCTTCTTGATATATAAATATCAATATATCAACATTAACTTCCTAATGTATTATTTCTACTATTTGTGTTGATGCTTTGGAATTTTCTAGAAAGACAGTCATATAATCCATGAATAGGCAATATTGTTCCTTTTCTATTTTCTTGCCTTTTATTTATTTATCTACCCCTATTTCCCTTACTAGATACTTCAACACAATTTTATTTTTAATTTTTTATAATTTTATTGGTGCAATATAGTCTCACATAATAATTTAGTTCATGGTGATAGTGACATACATGCACACAGCACATGGTGGGTTTTCCCCCGGTTCCTTCCGCCTTCTTCCCTTCCCCATAGAAGATATTGAGATTGGCATTGGTATTCTCACATATGTACATAATGTCAATGGAAGTGTTTCTTTCATTAATTCTCCCCCACAAGACCACCTCCCTCACTCCACTGGAGTTTCTCCTCCATTATCTAAAGTCCCTCTTATATCCTAATTACTCCCTAGCTTCCACATATGAGAGAAAACATACGACCCTTCACTTTCTGTGACTGGCTAATCTCACTTAACATAATGGTCTCCAGGTCCATCATTTTCTTGCAAATGATATAATTTTGTTTTTTATTACTGAGTAGAATTCCATTGTGTGTATGTCCCATAATTTTGTAATCCATTCATCTGTTGATGGACACCTGAGTTGGTTCCATAATTTGACTATTGTGAATTGTGCTGATATAAACACAGCTATGCATATATTACTATAATATTCTTATTTCAGTCCCTTTGGAAAGATACTCAGGAGTGGAATAGCTGGATTCATTCCCAGTTATCTGAGGAATCTCCACACTGATCTCCATAGTGGCTGCACTAATTTGCAATCCCATCAACAGTATAGAAGAGTTTCTAGTTCCCCACATTCTCACCAGCATTTGTTGTTGTTTGACTTCTTGATGTTTGCCATTCCTTTTTTTTGTGTGTGTGTGGTACTGGGGATTGAACGCAGGAGCATTCTACCTCCAAGCTACACCCCCAGCCCTATTTTTTTATTCTTTATTTTGAAACAGTCTCACTAAGTTGCAGAGGGCCTCACTAAGTAGCTAAGGCTGGCCATGAACTTTTGATCCTCCTGTCTCAACCTCCCAAGTACTGGGATTACAAGCGTGTGCCTCCACGCCCAGCTTGATGACTACCATTCTAATTGGGGTTAGATGGAATCCCAGTGTAGTTTTAATTTGTATCTCTCTGATTGCTAATAATGTTGAACATATTTTCATGTATGTATTGGCCATTTGTATTTCTTCTTTTGTGAAGTGTCTATTTACTTAAATTGCCCAGTTCTTAATTGGGTTATTATTATTTTCTAGTATTAAGACTTTTAAGTAATTTGTATATTCTAGATATTAGTCTTCTATCAGAGGAATAGCTGGTAAAGATCTCCTCCCATTCTATAGGCTCTCTCAATACACCATTTTAAGTAAAAATGGTGATATCAGGTATTCTTGCCTTATTCCGAATTTTGGAGGGAATGCATTCAGTCTTTCGTAACTAGGTCTGATATTAACTGGGAATGGAACCACCATATGATCCAGCTATACTACTCTTGGATATCTTTCCAAAGGAATCAAACTCAAAATATTATAGTGATACCTGCATATACATGTAGCAGCACAATTCACAATAGCCAAACTATGAAACCAGCCTAGGTGTCCATCAACAGATGAATGGATAAAGAAACTGTGGCACATAACACACAACAAAATTTTAATCCTCCATAAAGAAGAACAAAATTATGTAATTTGCAGGTAGAACTAGAAAGTATTATGTTAAGTGAGATTAGCCAGTCTCAGAAAGTGAAGGGTTGTATATTTTCTCTCCTATATGTAAGCTAGAGGGAAATTGGAAAACAAAAGGGACTTCAGATAAAGGAGGAGAGAGAGACCAGTGGAAAGATGGAGCGGGGGCCTCATTATGAGATATAATTACAATGCACCAATAAAAGTATATTTTTAAATTCTTTTAACCAAAAAATCTAGATTTCACTAGAAAAATAGTTAAGGCACTTAAATAAATAAAAGTTCTACTAAAATTGAAATACAACCTGTAAATAGAAATATTACCTATAGGTTCCAATACAAGGCATAAAATATGTATTTAATGTATATATTAAATTCATATGGTAGAATTAAGATAAAATATACCCCAATTATCACAATTAATGTGAATATTTTACTTGCCTGTTATGCAATAGAGATATTGAGACCGGAAGAAATAAATACCATTCAAGTATTAGCTACTCAAAAGTGACACAACTAAAGCAAGCATGTGTAATAGTTGGAAATAACAGACATAAAATCTATACAGCAATTAATCAACAAAACAAAATTAAGACTGAATTAATGTTTTTATAAAACATCACCACAGCAAACACTGTGTATGAGTTGTAGCAATTATGAATTTCCCTAGTTCTATGCTTTGCTGCAAAAGATTCACACCTGTCCTCTGTAGTGAACTGCCTGTAAGCACTGGAACATGCTAAGTCTTCCAAAAACTGGGGAATGCCTGGTGGTCTATGTTCTACCTCTGGGGATGCCTGTAACTAGTGCCCAGTTGTTATAGGAGTTCAAAATTCAGCTCCATTGATTCAAGTCAAGATATATTCAGAAATATAATCTTCCAGAGTTCCTCAAATGATCAAACATCTGGAATGTCGCCAAAATTATATAATTTCTGAGAGTATATAATTATATTCTTTCTTTTTCTGCTTCCTGCATACTCTCTTCTTCTGGGAGTACTTGTTTAGTAAATCCCTTGCACCTGAATCTTTGACATATGATCTACATCTAGAAAAGCCTGTCCTTTTAGCCCTCCCTTCAATCCCACCCTATTCCCTCCCCCTGTGTGCATGTATGATGTTCATACCCTGACATATATCAAAATGTATAATTACAATGCACCAATAAATGAACATAAAAAGTTAAAAAAAAAGAAAAGCCTGTCCTAAGACAATAATATTAGTTTAAGAAATAACTGAGATTTTCCACTGATTCCTAGGATGTGAAAAGTTGGAAAGAACATTTCCCTCACATTAATAACAAGACATGTTGGTTAAATTATAAAATGATAGCATGCCTGTAATCAATACTTGGGAAGCTGAGACAGGAGGATTACAGGTTCAAGGCCAGCCTCAGCAATTTAGTGAAGCCCTCAGCAACTCAGTGAGACCCTGTTTCAAAATAAAATATGGCTGGTAGTATAGCTCAGAGAGAGTACATCCCCAGGTTAAATATCCAGTACCAAAAAAATTATAAAATGATAGATTTTCTTATCAGAGAACTCAGTCTTGGGGAAACAAAATAGCTTGGGATCCAGGGAAAGTCAGATTTTGCCAATCTGATGGGACACACACATACTTAAACACATATGGTAGAGCATGCGGCAAGAGCCATACAAGTGGTTAAAATAACTTATTTTTTAACAATTTGATAAAGACAAAGTATAGGCTTGCATAACAGTTTATAAATCCTGAGAGAGATAGATATTATAGGTCTTCATAACACTTGTCTTTTTTTCCAGAAGACACACAGGAATGAATGAGGATGTGTTGTGATACAAGAGAAACCCTCTCATAGGGGTGTAGACCTGGTCAAAGAGAACAACCACCACTACAGAAAAGTAATAAAGCTCCCTTCAAAACCCTCTCCTCTATGGAACAAAAACCTTATGTTGCTGGGATACAGGCAGCACAAACCACCACTTCCAGGATACAGAGGAAGATTAAGCTGGGAAAAGGCACAACCTCTCTCCAAAAACTCTATTCCTGGAGTGGGGTAGAAAATTGTCCTATGACCAGTCCATTATATGTCTCCTTCCATTATGGGAAAGATGAGAAACTCTTTTCTACTCAAGATCCACTCAAGATTCAGAGCAGAATTTGGCGTCTATGGATAGTGGGGTAGGTTAACTAAGAAAATTCCAACCTTGAGTCTGTCTAAGTTTTGAAACTGGATCAAAATAAGAGAAAAGCCTCCTGCACTCTAAAGCCAAGATCTCAAGCACCAAAATAATAAGCGTCTACCACTGGCGAGAATGAGAACATTGCAAGATCTCCTGCCAGGTGTGAGAAGAAAAGGGAAGGCTAAAAACTAAGGTTGGATAAGAAGCATTAAGAAAACCACTCTGGTATCTTGGTTTTCCTCCTAAGATATTGCTAGAAGAATTTGAAGCAGGGGGTAGACCAAAGGTAAACATAGCAACAACAAAATCAGAAATCAGCTACACTCAGCTAGACTGACTTGAGTCTCCATATTAACAGACTAGAAGAAGAGATGTGCACATTTCTATGCAGAAATGCAATTTAGCTGACTCTACTGTGTTTCCCTTCATGTCCAAAATTCAATAAAAAATAAAATAGACAAAAATAGGGAATGAAGAACATGTCTGTACAAAGCAATCAAATGAATCAGACTCAGAAAAAGACCCCAATGTTGGAATTATCAGACAATAAGCTTAAAATAACTTTGATTTTTAAAATGTTTAAAGTTTATAAAGCATAATTTCTTCATCTTCAAAACGAGGATTTAAAAATGTCACATTCATGAAGTTGTATAGATTAAATAAGACAATGGGTGTAAAGTACATTCTTAACCAAATATTTTATAGAGGGAAAATATTTAGAAAATGACAGCAGGGGTTGTAGTCATTATTACCTTGGGTACTTAATAAAATAATGTTGGCTGTCTAAATGGTTTTATGATAAACTTGGAATGATTGATTCTTGGGAGCCGTGCCTAGAAGCCGTGTCTAGAAGCCTTTGTGACGCTGAAATCAATGCTGTGAAGGCTGACTAGTTTCATTTAAGATTCCTGAGCAAATCTAGAAGCCATCCCTGCCCACTCCAAGCTGATCTCCACTGCTTCCTGCCTTATTTGGCCTCATCTGTGGGTTTGCTATCAGGGAAGGCGACAAAACAGCAACTGAAGTTCTTTCTCCCTCTTTAGAAGCTTGGCTATGGGTAACTCTCCCAGCACTCTATGTAAGACCATTGTAAAGTTTCTTCTCACACACAAAAAATAATCTTTTCCTCATTATAGTTTGTATCTGTTTTGTTGCCATAGAACTCAAAATTCCAATTTTCCCTTTTTTATGATTTTATTTCTCTTTGTCCCTACCATAAAACCAAATATGCTACATAGCAGCGCAGAACAATTTAAAGTATTATTTTCAATATTCTTTTGGATTATTCCTTTTACCCTGAAATATGTATTGCTTTTGTGAGTGAAATTCAATTACAAGTCATATATTCAGGAACTAATTAGTGATAGCCCATTGTAATTCTGAATATTGTTCTTAAAAACTCAATATTTGCATTCAAGAGGCAAAACCTGGATTACAGAATCAACTTTAATCTACCAATCTATTCATTGTTTCTAACTCCCTTATAATTTTATATTGCTTGAATTATTTCTCCTGATAGATTCTGTGCCTTGAAATACAGTCTTCAATTAGTAAATTATATAGGATTCAGGCAACAGAACATGTCCATCCATTCTAACCTTAGATTCTCTTTACTTGTTATAACCAGACTATATTTTAGATATGAATATCATTGGCCAGCTACTTGTAACAAGGAGAAATATTGACTATGTCTAACATATGCCACCTTCATGGTTGCTATGGTTCTTTCAGAAGTGATTCATCAAAATTAAAGTTAGTGACAAGAGCAATGTAAAAGCAATGCTGTGAGGTAGCTTTGTATTCTCCAGCTGTCCTATGAATGATATCTACAATCAGAACCATGACATCAAATTGTGCTATCACTGAGGATTCACCTTATGTACTTATTTTTCTCTAGCTATTTTGCTCTGGTTTCCTCATTTAATATTATTATTATTATTATTATTATTATTATTCTTGTGCGGGACTAGGGATTGAACCCAGGGCCATTCTACCTCTGAGCTACACCCCCAGTCCTTTTTATTTTTGGTTTGAAACAGGGTCTTTCTAGGTTGCTGAGAGTATGGCTAATAACTGAGACTGGTCTAGAACCTGCGTCCCTCTTGTCTCTGCCTCCCAAATACTGGGATTACAGGTGTGTGCCACCACACTCAGCTAAATTATTATTTTTAAAGAAAGATTATTTTAAGAGCTAATTCCAGAGCTGTCAATATCAAATAGCTCATTTTCTTCATTTATGGAGAATAAGTGGCCTCCGTATCAGTGGCACAGCTAGGATTACAAACCTAGGTCATGTGACCTCCAGAGCCCATCCTCCCAATTTTTCTTTCCTACTGCCTCCATATTGTTTTCCCGGGTAGTCTAACTCTGTCCCTAGTTGGGTGACAGCTGGGAAAGCTGCTTCACGTCTCTGAGACATAGCTTCCTCACAGGGAAAAGAGGGGCAAGAATAGTGTCTACCTCGCAGCGTTGTTGTGAGAATTGAGTGAATATTTGAAAGCTCTTACAACAGTGCTTGAGGCATTGCAAGCAGGGCAAAAGTGTTGGCTAAGATTGGTTACTCTACTTTAAATATAACCTCAGACTTATCTTATCAATTAACATTTTGACAAGTAGTCTAAAGTATGAATGCCATTTTATTTGTGAAATATACCTTTACTTGTAATTAAATAAAAGAATAATTGTTAGTCTGTGGCTGTAAGTTAGAACATGAACATCAAACCCCTTTATAATTGTAGTGACTACTTTACTGATAATACTGAGTGAGCACACAGCTATTCAAATCCTTTCAGGAAGAAATGTACAATTCAATGGCATTGACCATGATAGTTATCATTTACCATGTTCCGGGCATTGTTCTAAATACTAATGTATTAATTGTAATTGTTAGAATAACCCTATGGGATAGGTACCACTGTTCCCCATAATATAGATGAGGAAATTGAGGCACAGAAAAGTAGCTTGTCAAGTTCACACAGTTAATAACTGGTAGAGATGAGATAGAAGAATTTATTGTGTTCTGAGCATTTCACATTTTAGTTAATCCTCTATATTTCCTTACTCCAGAGTGATAAAGTCCTACAGAGAAGTAAAAATAAAGAATATATAAACTCACTACTCATTCAAAACTTTGTTGTTCAGTCTCTATGTATTTGTAGAAGAATAAAATCCTATAATTTACAGCAAAATGGATGGAACTGGAGGGCATTATATTAGTGAAATAAGCCAGACACAGAAAGACAGGTACTACACATTCTCTCTGATATGTGAAAACTTTAAAAAGTCAACCTGAAAGTCAAAGAGTGATTCCCAGGGATTGGGAAGGATGAGAGGGTAGGGAGGGGAGAAGAGGGTGGTTGGATATGATCAATGCATGCTATAAGCATGTGTGTAAATATCACCCTGGGCCCCATTAATATGTATAATTAATATCTGTTCTTAATAACAAAAAATAATATGTAAAAAATACACATAGTCTCTTAAATGTAGTCTTTTCACTACTTGGTACTAACATGCTATTAATGGTCAATGTAATGGATTAGATTTGGGGTGTTCCCCAGTCCTCCCAGAAACAACAGGGCTTGGTTGTAATCTCAGCAGAGGATAAATCAATTGTAATGGATTTATCTGGGTGGTGGCCCAGGCCGGTAGGGTGTGGCTGGAGAAGGTGGGTCCCTGGGGCTGCGGCCTTGGGGATTACATAGGGTTCCTCCTCCTCTCTTGCTTCCAGCCTCCATGTGAAGAGCAAAGCCTTGTGCTCTCCCTTTCTCCTCTTCCCACCGCCGTGCCCTGAGATCCACAGTCCCCAGCCTCACATGGACAGATAATAAATCTTCCTTCCTCTAAGTTCAAGTCTTTTAGATTACAGTTGTGACAATGCTCATTAATACAGTCAACAAATTCAATCAAGAATAGAACTTTATACCAAGTAATGTGTGTATGTATGTTTATATCACTTTGAATCTCACTATGATGTATAATCACATTGTACCAATAAAAGTATAGATGTATATATAAACAAGAAAGAAAAAATTATACATATATATATATATATATACACACACACACACATATACATATGAAAAGAACTTTAGTTCCTTCCTCAACTTCCGGGAATAAAGAAAAATAAGGTTGCTGGTGGCACTGATAGTTTCCCTGGCTAGGAGAGAGCTGAGGGTTTCAAACACAGCAAAGATAAGGAAGTAGGTATCTAATCTACAAAATGGTGAGAAATTTTGTGAAGTAATAGTGTTATCAAAATAGTTGGCTTCTTCACAATAATCTCTGACTCATTATGCATTTTAAGACATAGTTGAGTTCCCATCCTCTTTGCTACTCAATCACTGTAGAGTCCTCTTCCTTTAACTGTAAAGAACTGCATATTCTGAGAGTAAGGAGAAAAACATTTAAGAGAATATCTAGAATCTAGAAAAGTATTTTCTAAATCAATAACTTACACATGAATGTAAACCATACCAGCACTGAGCCTGTTTGTAGAATCAAACCGCAGGTGAAAAAAAAGAGGAAGTTCTCTAGTTGGTAGAAGATAGGAGATAGGAGGGCAGAAGATGCAAGAAGAAAGCAGACCCTTAGCCTATCAGGACATCACTGTATAATTTTTAACAAATGGAGAGCAGGGGCCTTGACAAATACTTTTAAGTGCACTAACTCAACAAATATCTATTGCTAGTTCCTAATACATTAGACATTGCCAATACACTGGTCAACTAGAAAGATTGTTTCCTTCCTCCTTGAAGCTGATAGTAAAGAAGGGAATAATATGCAGCTAATTACAATTCTGGTGGATACTTCAAAGAAGCCCATAATGGGAAACCTAACCCAGCTTAGTCACACAAAACAGAAAAAAGCATTTAAGATGAGGCCTCAAGGATGGGTAAGCTTTAGCTAATCTATATGGAGGATGGTGGGGAGAAGCTGATGTAGGAAATTTCAGCTGGAAAAAGAAATAGCCTTGATGGCTTACTAACAAGGATGGATTTATGGTTTGAAATGATATTCGGTCTTCTTTCCATAACCAGATAAGGACTGAGGAAAGACGAATAATTGTATTAGTGAACACATATTGTATGTTCTTTATATGCCACCAAAACGCTAAATGCTTTATGTTTAATACCTTATTTAATCCCGGTAGCAGCCTATGACGCATGAGCTGTCATGCTTTCCATTTTACACAGGAGGAAACAGAAGAGCAAAGAGTTTATTCCATGTGTAAATGATAAGGCTGGGATTTGAATACAGGTCTCCCAACATATGTCCCCAACTTTTCCCAAAGCATCATTCCACATTTGTTAGGAGGAAACAGAAAGAAGTAGTACTCAGTAAAAGCAGAATAAATTACCCTGGAAAAAAGGAAAGAGGTTAGGAATGCTCCTCTCTGCCTATTTAAAACTGTCCCTACATCCACAAAACAACAACAACAAAATGCTAAAAAATCAACAACCTGACTTATAAGAAAACTCTTTGAGGATTCCTAGAGAATCAACATCAAAGGGCATCACTATGCAGCCTGTTATACATGATCCGAGATTTAACCTCAGTCTGGATCTTCTATTCTCTAGTAAGGAATCTGTTATCTCAAAACCCAAATAACTCATTATTAGCAGAAAGGACATTTTTTCCAAGATGAAATTGAAGGCTATTCTTCTCAAAACACAAATCATTTCACTCAGGAAATGTCCATCTTTTAGATGCACTATATCAACCTGGACAGGCATATCACACAAGACAATTCTCTTAAGATCCAAAGTTATTTCCATATTCACAAAAGAAAAGAGTGAGGGAAAAATTCACAAAAAATAATATGCCACAGATATTTAGTGAAAAGAAAGTTTCAAAATTCATCCCAAAATATCAACAGAGAACCACATGGCTAGAAGACTTAACTTTTCTCATATTATCTGAGGAGGTAAAAGCACCCATTCCTAGAAAGCACTGTTCAAACAAGCCCACAAATCCATTCATCTTGTTAATAGTTGTTAACTTTGTGTTTTAAATCTCATTTCAAGCCAGGCGTGGTGGCGCACGCTTGTAATCCCAGTACTTTGGGAGGCGGAGACCAGAGGATCCAGGTTCGCGGCCAGCCTCAGCTCTCTCTCTCTCTCTCTCTCCTTAGTGAGGCCCTCCGCAACTTCATGAGACCCGGTTTCAAAATAAAGTATAAAAAATAGGGCCGGGGGTGTAGCGCGGAGTTAGAATGCCCCAGGGTTCAATCCCCCATAGAATAAAATAAATCTCATTTCAATCACACAAGAATAAGATATTCTGGGTATCTCTTAATCAAATGAAAGAGAAAACAAATCAATACATGTTTTTCAAACCAAAAATGTATGTCTTCATTACTGAGAGAAGTCAAAAATAAAATCCTCTTAACACCAATAGTGGTATTAAACTATAACACTTCTTTTTTTCATTTAGTGGTCATAGGTTTCTTTCTTTTCTTTTTTTTCCTCATGTAATATATAAAGTGTATAGTTTGTTAACTGAGCACATACCTGTAATCCCAGTACTTGGGAGGCCAAGGCAAGAGGATTGTAGGCTCAAGCACACCCTAACTTAGTGAGACCCTCAGCAACTTAGCAAGACCCTGTTTCAAAATAACAAATAAAAAGGATTGGGGGTGTAGCTCAGAGGTAGAACACCCCTGGGTTCAATACCTAGTAACACACACACATACACACACACACACACACACACACACACACACACACATATAATATACTTTGGTTTTCCTTTGATGAGGCTTCATAATCATCTCCTTGGGACTGAGTTCCAAACTCTCTGGACACCACTAGTGTGTTAATTGGCTTTTAAAATTATCTTTAAAAATATACTTCACTTAGTTTCCAGATAGGGCCTTTTTTTTAAATGTTAATGATTCTTCAACAAGTAATGTTTATGAAGAAAATCAGGTTTCAAAATTTCTCTAAAGTAGAAAGATGAAAATCTGGTTAAATTGCAAGTGTGCTTTGGTAGTCACCACTAAGAAATAATGAAAAGAATAGGAGAAATGAGGTCAGATAAATTTGACTCTGGTTCAGAAACTTGGAGAAGACCAGTAGTTGAATGGAAGATTGTCCAAAGGATTGAAGGAGTGGAGAGCACAAGATGTAGTACAATCCTCTCATTTGGCAGATGAAGATACATGTGGGATAGAATGGAATACCACGTTTGCTCTACTTGCCAGATCAATATAGACATCCCACACCAACTCTTCCCAGAGCGTTTTATATGATATCCTACAGGTAGTGCTTTTCCCAAGTTATAGATAGGAGCCAAAACAAAGACACCAATGACTTCTTCAAGATCTCATAAGCTAGTATTAAAACTTGGACCAGTGCTCTAAACATTGTACCTCTTAGACGAGGTCTTCTGTGATAAAGTTCACATTTATACACCACTGTTTAGAATGCCCTATGCTAGGCTTTCAGGTTGAGAGATCATTCATAATATTCATTTCTTCAGGATTTTGTATCATAAATAGGATTATGATCTTTAGTTAACCATATGGCCAAAATTATTTCCAGAGATCAGTGAGTCTTTGATTAATCGATATCCAAGTGAGGAAAAGGAGTAAAAATCCAAGTCCTCTGAATATAAAATTTTGAGAAATGAACTTGAAACATTTCTTTCCTTCAGCAAGAGCTATTCAGTAAAAGCAGAAATATGAATGATAGTTAAAAAACTGACCAAAAATAAGTATGAGGTTAATTAATGAAGTGTCTTAATTTTCTGTAATACAACTTTTTAAAAGAATATTATTCTATACATATGATCTTCATAATAAGTTAGATTTGTCTGTCTTACGGACTCCACTATTAGTTTCTAGTTACTTTCATAATCTTTCTCCTGGTTATTTGCTATGAGATGTCTCAGGTTACCTCATGGTTTATTTCAAAAGTCATTGGATTCCCCTCCCCACTTTGTCCCCCACTCAACTCCTTTTTAAATAATTTATTATTTCATTGTAATTATACATCATAGTGAGATTCAAAGTGATGCGTTTTTTTATATGCACACAGCCCTTGTTGTGTTCCCCTCTGCATCCCACCTCGCTCCCCTCCTCCCTGTATGTTAGTGAGAGTGGTAATGCTACTTCATATAGAAACATAACATTATTGATCTGTTTCTTTCCTCAAACTTCCTTTCTTCTCTCCTCATTCCCCCATCTCCTTCCACTATTCTAGTAATCTCTGTCCTCTTTTATCTAAAGTCCCTTTTCTTTCTTCTTTTCTCTCTAGCTTCCACATATGAGAGAAAATACATGACCTTTGACTTTCTGAGGCTGGCTGATCTCACTTAGCATACTGTTCTCAAGTTCCACCCATGTTCCTACAAATGGCATAATTTTGTTCTTCTCTATCGCTGAGTAAAACCCCATTGTGTGTATATACCACACTTTTTTTAACCATTAATCTGTTGATGGACATCTAAATTGGTTCCATAATTTGGCTTTTGCTATAAACATGGATATACACGTATCACTATGGTATTCTGACTTTCTTTTGGAAAGATACCAAGGAATGGTATAGCTGAGTCATTTGGTGATTCCATTCCTAGTCTTTTGAGGAACCTCCATACTGATCTCCACAGTAGTTGTACTTATTTACAATCCCACCGATGGTGTATGAGTTCTCAATTCCCCATATCCTTTCCAGAATTTAATATTGTATTCTTGATGATTGCCATTTTCTTTTTTCTTTCTTTTTTTGCAGGAATCTCATAAAGCTTTATTAATGAAGCTAAATGAAATCCTTCATATTTTTGCCAACTGAATATCTTACATATATTGCAGCATTCCTTAGTATCTCTGTTTCTCTACTAAAATGTGAGCTCCAGAAGGGCAGTGCTATGAACTGAATGCTTGTGCACGTTCAAAACTCATGTTGAAACCTAATTTGTAGGATGAGTGTATTAGGTGTGTGTGTGGGGAGATTTGAGAGGTTATCAGATCATTAAGGTGGAGCCCACGTGAATGGGATCAATGTTCTTATAAAGGCTGCAGATACCAAAGTTCTTCTCTTCCATCATGTGAGAAAGTTGCCTTCTATGAGTGAGAAGGCTAGCATTAGTCAGATAATAGATCTGCTGGTGCCTTGATCTTGGACTTCTGAGCCTCCAGAACTGTAAGAAATAAATTTATTTTGTTTATAAGCTACGAAGTTAATGGTATTTTACTTTAGCAACACAGAGTAAGACGGGCAGATACCTCATTTGACATATTATTTCTGTTTCTCTAGCTCTGGACACTGTACATGGCACATTGTGGAAACCCATATTTTTTAAAAAATGGATGAATGAATATATGAATGAATTCATCAAATAAGTAGATAAACAAATGACCATAAAAATAACCATATCCATGTTATCCTAGTGAATTGAACTGGTGGAGTTGCATGGAGTAATAAATTAAGACATATTGCTGAAATTTATGTCTGTCTGCATCCAGAAGTGATTTTTCATAGAACCCAGTGCCTGAATTATACTCACTCCATGACAATAGTTACTGGGCAGTAGTATTTATTTCATCTTGTAAATTTGAATATCAATGCAGTGGGTAGTTGATTGTTTCTGAGTCAGATTTTGAAAGAGCAAATTTGCATTGTGCCATTATGTTCTTTAAAAAAAGTAGTTAACCTCCATTAAAACAGCACGTATCACTGTGCAATATTCAGGAATAATAGATGTGAGTAAAACCACTTACCCAGAAGATAGTCCACGAGTGGCTAAATTAGAATTAGTTGTAATCCTTCATTCCAAAACCCTGCTTTTATTTTATTATTTCATGTTTCTCAACCACAGTGTATCTATTGCCAGTCTGCCTTTGTCAATTGGCAGATACTTCCTCATGCTTCTATTTATCAATTTGCTCTCAGTTTATATTCTATCTCCCTGAGCAGACTATAGGCTTTTGTTATACTGCCCTCTGCAAGAAATCTCTATCAAAAAGAGTTATTTAATAAATATTTGTAAAACGTTTTGCTAAAAATATTCTTAACTCTCCAATCTGGCTTCATCTTATCTTTAGTCTTAAAAACAAGGTGAAAATTAGACTAAAGACATTGGACAAATTAACCCTGACATTGTAATATTTTCCAATAACTAGAATAATGGTGAACTGCAAATAAATTTTGTTATATGCCTTCTTTATGCATCACTTCTTCCCCTAAATAGGACACACAATAAGCAAATTCTTGAAAGCCTCTATACTCTCTGGAGCTTGCTATGTGTTGCTGATCACCTGAGAACCAGCTCAGTGAGGACCAGCATCTGGAAATCCCAATGTCTGCTTCTTTGACGTTAATAATCATGGAGAAACAGGTGCTTTCTGGAAACTGCAAACATTTGAAAATAAAAGGGTAATTCCAGGGAATCAGTTGTATCACAAGGATGAAAACGGAGTGTTCTTCACTCCACTCGTTTGAAAGCATAGTGACTGTGGTTAGGGCTGTTTTACAATAACTGAGGAGCAGACAATGAGCTGAAGTTTCCTTCTCCAATCTCCCCCCACACTGCTTTTGTCTACCACACTTCCCCTTCACCATGTAGGAAACAGCAACACTTTTCAATACATCTGTTCCATAGGAGAGAGTTGATACAACAATAAAACATTGTTTTATGTTTAAAAATGTACTTTTCAAAGTTAAAGCAAAAAGATAGCTTTGAAAGAGAAACTATATTTTGTCTGTAAAAGTGAGATGGTCAAGACACAAAAGTTATTTTCTTAAATATATATTTCTGAAATTTGGTCTTAAATGCTAAAGACAGGAAAACTTGGAGTTTCTCTATAAACAAAAGTGTTACTCTCAGTAATTCCACCTTCTGTAACAAGCAAATTCCAAGTTTATGTGATTTAACCCAACTAAAGTTTATTTTTTAATGCATAAAACTACAGAGAGGTGTTCTTGGTTAATAGCTGGGGTGGCAGGAGGGGCAGCTCTGCTCCCTGCAGTCATCATGGACACTGGGCTGATTGTGGATTTACCTTTTAAACATGTCTTCTAACCATCCTGGGTGTTGACATCTGGCTAAGAATAGGGGGAAGAGAATGTTGGGGTTTTATGCTGCTTCATTGCCTTGCACTGGGAAGAAAACAGCCTTCTATTTACTTTGTGGTCAAGAACGAGTCACATGGCCCCAACTAGATCAAAGGGGGGAAGGGGGGCATGGAAAAAGGCCATTCTCCAGGGACAACTCTATTCTCTGGAAGAGAATTAAAATGGAAGGCAAAGTTGTGCATGGTGGCATATGCCTGTCATCCCACTACTTGAGAGGTTGAGTCAGGAAGATCACAGGTTCAAGGCCAGCCTCAACAACTTAAGGAGACTCTCATCAACCTAGTGAGAGCCTGTTTCAAGCAAAGGGAGGGCTGTAGCTTGGAGGTAGAATGCCTCTGGGTTCAATCCCCAGTAACACACACACAAACACACACATACACACACACACACACAGCAAGAAAATGAGTCTATAGAGGATATTCCCTAGAAAAGGATCCCTGTCCATTCTTTATTTTGATATTATAGTGGAAAAAAGAAAGAGAAACCAATAGATAGATTTGGGGTTGAGAGAGGAGAGGTATTTGTGCTCAACTTTGTGTATGGAACTCAGAGGTGATATTAATTTCATGGAGAACTCAATGCTAACATGAGCTAGCATCAACAGAGTTCAAATGGTGGCAAACTGTTGAAATATCACACATCCCTGTATGAAAGGAAAACAATCTTTTATATTGAAGTTACAGGATCACATAGAAACTGGCAGGCTTCCATTTTGTAACTGTAGCTTAGGTATCCATTTTGTTAACTTTTGTACATGTGTCTGTATATTCCACTCCTGAATACACTGGTTTCATATTTCTTCTTTTATAAAATCTGCCCAGTAAAAACTAGCCAACTAGAGTAGAGTGTAAAAGCCATACTCCAGCCACTGGGCAATGGAGTAGTGGCCTTTGTGTTAGGAGATAAAAGGCTGAGTGGACCACCCACCAGTAGACCACCCACCAGTGTGCTTGACCCTTCTGCACAGAAGTACATTGCCTTGCCGAGTTACTTTTGGTTTCATGAATTGTTGATTTTTTTAAGCTTCCCTAAAATCCATTCCTAACAATTGGGGGTGTGTCTGGGGTCTCCACCACTCAAGTGAGTGCCATGGGCTCCCCACTCAGGGGCAATGTGTCCTACTGCCTCCTTGCAGTAGCCCCTGTGTGCTGGGGGGCAACTTGACAGGTCCCTAACTGGCTGAGACCCAGAGTTAAAAGTCTCTCAGCAATGCAGGGGGAGGCCTAAGCAAATACCTGGGCCAATCAGATAATTTTGTGCACAGACCAAGGTAAGAACGCCACAGGAGGTGGCAAAGTATTTCGTTGGTTGTCGAGTCATTCCGGAGGCTGTGTGAGTGTGAATGAGACATGTCTAAAGACAAAGCGAGTGTGAAGTTCCACACTGCGGTTCCATTGACGGCTTCATACAACTTAATGGCAGTCCTCACGAACCTCGTCGGTGATTTGTACCGATCTGCCTATTGCTAAGAAGTGCCTATGACTCCCGCAAGGGGACACCAGTGATGAAGGAAGTGTTCGGGAGACTGTGACAGACCTTGATAAGGGGATAAGCCTCGTCAAACGTCCAGGATGGGGACAAGCAAAGTAGGAAAAGTTCTGATCAGAAAAAAGAAAAATGAGGATAAGAGTCTCTCAGACAGCCCCCTAGGTTAATGCTTACATACTGGGGGGATATTCCAGGGACTTAGGTCAAAAAGAAACAAGGGATGATTAAATATCATTGTTTCATCTAGACCCACTAACCCATATTATGACTGGCTGTCTTTTGGTAGAAATTCAGGTCAAATGAGAATTGAATATATTAATTATAGATAAATGAGCAGATAAAATAGATAAATTATAGATAAATTTAAAAAAATGGATCCAAATATCTTTTAGCTCATATGACTTATAAATCTTTAACAAATAAGTTTATCTAACTTTAACAAAGTAAAAGTAAATGATATTATTAAAAATTATTTTTGCCAGGCTAGCCAATTAAGATTTATTGGTTTATAAGGATGGTCTGATTAAATGGGCAGGAAAAAATAAAAAAAAGGACCAAGATAATGCTTTCCACTATAGAATAAGTAAATAAGGGCTGGGCAAACCCAGGAATAAAAGGCTTAAAGGACAACAAAGAGACCAGCCAAGAAGAGGGAACAAATACTACACGTGTGAAAAGGAAAGTCCTTTTACAAGGTAATGTCATGA
Source organism: Glis glis (assembly GCA_004027185.1). Taxonomy (NCBI): domain Eukaryota; kingdom Metazoa; phylum Chordata; class Mammalia; order Rodentia; family Gliridae; genus Glis; species Glis glis. The sequence continues at coordinate 26,986 of PVJS01003850.1, read as the reverse complement.
GTTAAGGAGGGAGGAAAGGGTAATACCCTTCCTGACCTTCCAGGGAAAAGAATAGGGATGTCAGGGGCTCTTTTCAACCAGGCTTCTACCAAAAGCCCTTGATAAATTTAAAAGTAGGACCCAAGGGAGAGGAACTAATTTTCCTAATTGACTCAGGGGCTGCCTGTTTCTCTTTCTTTCTTTACACCCTTCTGGTTTACATCTGTCAGAAGCCAACTCCTAATCTCAGGTATAAAGGGAGAAGGATTTACTGCTCCCTTATTTAAAAAAAAAAGAAGAACTTAAGTTAGATACTGAGAAAGACGGCTCAAGTGGAATTTCTTTTTGTTCCCGAGGCAGACAATAACCTCCTGGGAAAATGAAGACTCAATCCAGAAGAATCTCTGGAATAATCAACATCCCCTTACCAACCACAAAAAGAGAACTTCGGAAGTTCTTTAGGTTGTAGGGTGCTGTGGATTATGGGTAGACTCATATGCCTGCAAGACCAAAGCTTTTTATCTCAATTTACCAGACGAGGAACCTGACTCCTCCTTTGGGAACCAAAAGAGCTAACATTGATAGAAGCCCTCAAACAAGCCCTTTTCTCTGCCCCTGTCTTGGTCTTACCATCGCTAGACAAAAGCCCTTCCTTTTATTTGTTAATATTGATAAAGAGACTGTTCTTGGAGTCCTGACCCAGGAACATGTAGGCAAGAGACAGCCAGTAGCTTATCTATCCAAGCATCTTGCCCTGGTCACCAGGGGGTGTATTCAATCAGTAGCAGTCACTAAGATACTAATGGAGAATAGCAGAAAAATAACTTCTAGGGGACAGTTAATTATTAGCACTCCACACCAGGTTAGAGCAATTCTTCAGCAAAAAGCAGGGAGATGGCTACTACTGGATGGTGGATGCTTTCTAAACCAATTATGAGGAAACTCATGACTCAATTGCACTGGGGAAGCCATGGGGCCCCCACTATGTGAGACATAATTCTGAGGAGTTATGGATGTGTAGGAGTGATAGAAGGTTATATTGCCTGCAGAAAGGTAAATAAACAGACCCTCAAAAGACAAACTCAGGGATGCTGGACACAGGATTAAGGCCATTTTATAGTAATCAAATAGATTATACTGAAATACCCAAGAAAGGATGGCTCAAGTATCTCCTAGTAATAGTGGTAATAGTGGGTCATTTAACTACTTGTGTCAAAGCCATTCCTCTCTCAAGTGCCACTGTCAGTAATGTAACCAAGCTATTGTTAGAGGTTATCATTTCCCTGCTTTGGATTGATTGAAATAATAGATTCAGATAATGGAACTCATTTTACAGCAAACATTATCCGAGACTTACAAAAAACTCTGGGAATAAAATGGGAGTATCATACTCCTTGGCATCCCCCTTTGTCTTGCAGGGTAGAAAGAATGAATCCGACATTTAAAGGTCACTTAACTAAACTCGTTATTGAAATTAGACTACCCTGGGTAAAATACCTCCTGATTGCTCTCCTTAGAATTTGGGCCTCACCTTGCAAGGACACAGGGCTATCTCCACATGAAATGCTCTATGGATTGCCCTACTTAGGATGCTACCACTGAGAATGGGCCTTACCTGCTGGATGAGCTACTCATCCACAAAGCAGATGAGGTCACTCTGCAAGAGGCAAAGTCCACAGCCAGGCTGCAGAGACCCAGGGAGCTGTGGAGGAAGCTGTCAGAACCGCATCCTCCTGTGGGAAGGTCACCAGAGTTCAGGCACAGCTGGGGAGGCCACATCAGGCCCGCCGGACACCCAGCCCAGCCAGGAGCCCCTGTTCACTATGATCTTCATGGACTACCATCATGTGGAGGATAAAGAGGTGCTGGGGCTCCAAGACACTATAAGTGAGCCCGCAGCAATGCCTGCGACTGTGCTGAGTCCACCATATTACATGGGCTCAGTCATAGTTAAGATAAAAGAGGGCCCAAGGGCATAAAAAACAACATTAGAACAAAAGGAAACCCAATAAATAAAAGAAAATATTTATTGGTAAGGAGGTATTTTAATAAAAAAAGTTAAAAGGAAAAGAAAAATGCTTTTAGGTGGGAAAAGATTTTGTATGACAATATTTTTGTTCTAAATGATTGAATTATCCCATAGGGGAAAAGAAAGATGAGAAGAAAAATGAGAGGGTTAAACAAGTCTCAGAAGGTTGAAGGAAGTTGCAAATGATTTTTAAAGGATAAGAAATATAAAATAAATTTTATATGTGTAATAACATTGGTTATAATTAACAGGAATTATTTAAAGAGTTTTCTAAGAGTCACTTTTTTTTTTTTTTTTTTTTTTTTTTTTTTTT
>PVJS01003850.1:0-24565 GCA_004027185.1 Glis glis | reverse complement strand
GATCCTCCGGTCTCCGCCTCCCAAAGTACTGGGATTACAAGCGTGCGCCACCACGCCCGGCTTCTAAGAGTCACATTTAATGCTTTGGTTCTATGTTTAGAACAATTAGGTTTTCTTAAGATATTGATCTATTCTTGGTAAAATTTTACAAAAACTAGCCTAAAAAGCATTTTTTTATTTTATTAAGGCAACTTCCTGTTTTCTTTAAAAAATAGGGTTTTTTGTTTGGTCTACGTAACAATTTACTATGAAGTAGCTTAAACAAAGATTTTGCATCTTTATCAAGATCATCTCTTGGTTAGGCCTTTGGTTCTTAGCAGAGGCAGAGTTTGAATGTCAGTATTTTACAGCCTATTAAATGAGCACTTTATAACTCAAGATAAATGAACAACTATTATTTTGGGATATATATATATCCCAAATATATATATATTTTGACACCCTATATATCTGTGACTATAGATGTGTATATATCTGAGGGCTAAATATGCTGTGCATCTGAGGTTTATGTAAATGTTTCATAAAAGCTTATAAAGTTAGCTATATGGGTTTTATATACATGCAAGGTAAGCAATAATTGATCTCTTTATGCAGTGTACATTGTATCTGATGTTTAGTACCATTCAAAAATCCCTGTCACTTAAGACCTGGTTTACATCTGCTTTGACTGAATGTCTTATTATTGTATAAAAAAGATACAATTTTCCATCAGAAAATAAGCCTGTTTATAATCGTTAGCACTGTTCTCTAAACTTATAAAGGATCTAGAGCTATTCTTTGACTTTTGTCAATGCTGTTAACCTACATAAACCTGTAATTATACTTATCTTACTGAGCAGTGAATTCTAAATTTCACTCCAATAGTAAGGGTTAAGTTAATATATATGCAACTGTGATGTTAATTATTACTGACTTCTTTGTAAGTTAAATACGTTTCCTAAGTATCTTCTAAAATACAAAGTTTAAGAGGGCAGTTTACCAAGCTGGTGTCCCCTAAACAAAAAATTGTTAATAGCGATAGACTTTTATTTTAGGTTTATATTTGTGTGTTCCTAAATTGTATTATGACCCTCATTAAGCAAAGATAATTAAAGGTACTCAAACATGTATCATTCCAAACCATGCCACTCTGATTAAAAATTGGGTATTAATATGTATGTATATATGAACAAGTCAAATTTAAATGGGGATTTGTTTATATCATCAAATACTGTCAGGATTATTATAAAACCTGGATTTGTTTTGTGTCTAATAGGTTTTTTGCATTTTTTTGTAATATAAATCTTTGTAACTCTTGTCTGTTAATTTTTTTACAGAAGTACAACTTCTAGCAGAATAACCTAAACAGTGTTTTGAGATGATAGTCATCACCTAAAAGACAGATTAGGCTATAATATTGACCCTTGTTTATTAAAAAGGATTGGTGAAACTAACCTACTGCGTGTTCAACAACTGGAATTTGGAGAACAATCAGGAAAGAAAAGAGCTAAGAAGAAAACAGTCAATATTTGGACCCTTGCCCTCCAAGGTCAAATAAGACCCAAGGATGATGGGACTCTTAAGGGCTCTGTAATTCTAGTAAGTCTCCCTCCCCAATCAGGCGGATTGCAAAGACCTCAGAGACTAAGAGCCCTAGCGCATATTCTGTAAAAAGAGTGTCATTGAAAAGGGAAACATCCACAATGCTTCAAGGGAAGCCACGTGGTCAGCAAGACCATGACTCATTCTGATAGATGGCATAACTGATAGAGGAACAGCCCCACAAAGTCCCTAAGAGTAACCCTGAGAAGCCTCAACTGATCTTAACAGTAAAATAATTTTACGAAAAGTTATGTTGGACCCACATAGAGCTACTTACTTTGTCTTAAATACCCAGCAGTAAAGTTTAACCAGAAAGTGTGCCATTTTACCCAGAAGCGTGCCATTCTGGGGTAAAAAGAACCATACTCATAAAGTCATTTAAAAGACCACCCACATAATTTAACTAGATATCTTCTGACTTTGACTCACCCTTATATTCTACATTATACTTTATAATGATACTTCTGCTTTTATGCTCACAGAAGAAATCCTATGGTACTGACGTCCAAAACTTCTGAGTCTTTATAAAATGCTATAAAACACTGGACGTGGTGGCACATGCTTGTAATCCCAGTACTTGGGAGGCTGAGACTGGAGGATCTGGGTTCGCGGCCAGCCTCGGCTCTTAGTGAGTCCCTCTGCAACTTAGTGAGACCCTGTTTCAAAATAAGGAATAAAAAATAGGGCTGAGGAGGTAGAATAGGGCTGGGAGGTAGAATGCCCCTGGGTTCAATCCCCAGTACCAAAAAAAAAAGCTATAAAACTAAACCTGTTCCTCTTGAGGTGTTCTAGGAACACCAGACACCTAAAGGAAAAACAAGATGTTTGACTTACAGATGGCTCTGCCAAATATGTAAAAACAAAAGACAGATAGTCATGGATAACCCTTATAATAAGCAGATTATTAGTACTAATAGGGTATTAGTAGTCAACATCCTAAACTGTATGCTATGTTGTTTGTTTTTAAAATGTAGAGTGGATTAATTATTTATATGATCATCAGTAAAGATTTGTCAACTATACTAAAAATGCTGTAGAAGGAATAGCTAACCAACTAGATGCTATTGGCCAGACAACCTGGGAAATAGATTAGTTTTACAAGGATTAACAACCCTAGCAAATGAACTTGCTGAAAATTCGGGAATAAATGATGACTTCACTAATGTAATGGAACAATGCTGGAACAATGGTTCAGTAAATGAAGAGAATAATGATATCTATCCCACCATCCTTTATCATTGTTGTTGGAATGATGATTTTGGTAGGATGTTGTATAATCTCTTGTATATGAGGATTAATCCAGAGACATATAGAGGCAGCCACTACTAAGCAGCCTCTGCCTCCATACCATGATAACCTTTTTCTCCTTGCAAACCCAGATCGAGAAAGTCAGTTCATGTTAACAGAATTTGAAGAAAAGAAAGAAGTGTATAATAGAAGAGGGGGAAATTGTAAGAAAGGAAAACAATCTTTTCTTTTGAAGTTACAAGATCACATAGAAACTGGCAGCCTTCTATTTTTGTAGCTTAGGTATCCATTTTGTAACTTTTGTACATATGTCTGTAGGTTCCACTCCTGGATGTACTGGTATCATGTTTCTCCTTTTGTAAAATCTGCCCAGTAAAAACTAGCCAACTGGAGTAGATTGTAAAAGCCATAGAGGAACAGCGTAGTGGCCTTTGCATTAGGAGATAAAAGGCTGAGAGGACTGCCTGCCCAGTGTGCTTGCACCCTTCTGCACAGAAGTAGATTGCCTTGCTGAGTTACTTTTGGTTTCATGAGTTTTTTTTTTTTATTTGTGACTTCCATAAAATCCTTTTCTAACATCCCCAGTCTACCAGGTGTCCAGATGATACAGCAGAGCATCTGAAAACAGTTTTCCTTATTCCACATTGATGCAAGACAGGTTAAAGCAGTCTCTCAGTTATGAAAGGACACAGGGTAACCAGGATAGACCTAGTGACTGGAGGACAAGGTGGCAGCATCCGCATTGGCATCAGGCTTCAGTGGGAGGGATACTTATAACCAAAGGCATGTTGGCATTAGTAAGGGTATTTTTTTTTCCTGAGTAAAGATCTCAGTTGAATAGAGCTATAGGGAAATAGGTAAAGGCATTTGATTATATGATTGAGTTTTGTGGATTCTGAATATTGCTGCATTAGTAACCTTCTCAGAAACTCCATGGTTTTAATAACTTTTGCACCAATACTTGATAATAAGAAAAGTATAGGACTTTATCTTTCCATTTCAGGACTTTATTTAGTAAGACATTTGAATCATTAGGTCAGTATTAGATTCTGCAGCATTAATCAAGTTGAGGCTCACATATTTGAGATCGCTGTTTGTTTTCCTCTTCCATAACATCATAACATATTTAGTATTTTTCTCCCAGTTGATATCCAAGCATATTCCCCAGTAGTCTTTCCTTTTAGCCGATTATGAAAGAACATTCCTCTCATGGTTGGTAGCCATGTAGTCCTCTCTATCAACTGCAACGTCAGTGGCTCTGGAAGATACCTGCCTGTGTCTAGGTGACTGAGTCTCAGCTGCCTTTGAGAGATATTTTTCTCTCTCTTCTGACTTCCAGATGGACAGCTGTTGACCTGTATGTGAAGTTGCCTTTCTCTCTCAAATGTCCTTCAAACGGATGCCTCTGAGATACCCCCACAGCAAGATCAAAGTGTATGTATAGACCATTTGATACTTGCCAAAATGCACATGAAAGTGTCCTCGTGGTAGTGAAATAGACAAGAATTTAATTATGTCTAAGTAGATTCTTTTCAGTCAGTGTCCACACAGCCTCCCAAACCAGTAGCCCATTCCATCCGTGCTTTGGTCAGGAGCTTTCCTCTGACCACAGTTCCCTTCATTATCTCTCCCAAATCTCACTTCTTTCAGCACTAAGCCTTCCTATCCCTAGTGGTATGTTTCATTCTGAAACTGATCTCTCTTTCATATGAATTATTAAGTATATATGAGAAATCCCATTTACTTTGTCATTTTTGTGGGAGTTAATTTTAAGTCTTTACTAAAACTCTTTGTAGGCAAGGACTATTTTTTCTTTGTTTTGGCCCTTTTCCTATAACAGCTCTCACAGTCCTAAGACCATGTAGCATTGCAGATATTTTCTGTATCAAACTACATAAAGCAGTAAAATTGATTGTGACAATAGTCCTAGGCTGAGTGTCCAGTATGGCACACTGGACATCTCTGACACAATAATGTATGCCTCATTAATATAATTATACCTTTAACCTTTGTGCAGGAAAAATAGCCCTGTCATCATTGCAAGAAATAGTCTTTGTTAGTTATCTAATTACATATCTCCTTGATAACATAAAGGACAATGATAATGAATTTTAACAGTTTTTCCTTTAAAATAAGTCTAGTGCAAAGGACAGATCAACATAATAACATACTTTTATGCACTCTCTGGAGTGAGTGTACATATATACATTTATATATGTATATATATATATATGTGTGTGTGTGTGTGTGTGTGTGTGTGTGTGTGTAACTTGAACTTTTCATAGCTCCTTACTCCAAGAAGGATGCTTTCAATCACGATTCACTTTTTAAGTTTAGTCTATTGAAATAATATGATAGCACTGGTCTAGATAGTTGGTCATTTCATTTATGGAAAGGGACATATTTTATTCTCGAGTTTTATTGAGTCCCAAATTTTATTAGCACTCATATTTATTGTTTCTCACAGTTTGTCTTATGAGATATCTCCTCTGTTTATCATCATGGTTGCTTCTTGACAAATTTTTGCCTGTGCCCACTTAAAAAGGAGGAGCACCTGTTGAAGAAGAGGTAGATCGGTATCAATTCAGCCACCAATGAATTGACTCAAAAGATAGAACCAATCAATGTATATATCTTTCTTTTTATTGTGATTGTCTTAGTTTAAGCTGCTATAACAAAATAACATAGACTGAATAGCCTAACTGACAAAACATTTGTTTCTCACAGTTCTGGAGGATGGAAGCCCAAGATCCATGTTATAAGGGCTCTCTTATTGATTTACACATGGCTGTCTTCTCACTCTTTCCACACAATGCACAGAAAAAGAAAGAGTGCACTGTTCTCTTTCTCTTCTTATGAAGATAATGATCTTTATCATGGTGTCTTTACCCTTGTAATGCATCCAAACCTAATTACCTCCCAAAGAATCCACAAAATATTATCCCATTAAAAGTCAGGTCTTTGAAACATGAATGGAGGGTGACTTGCATTTTATAACAGAAATGTACCTTCTTAGAAAATAATAATTTGAATCAAGATAGAGTTAGGAATCATTTAATTTCAAGTTTCAGAAATTTACCACAGACTCCTTAAGTAAAAAGGGAATTTACTGTTTCATTAAATATGAAGAGTAAAGGATAAAGTTCAGGGATAACGACACCAAAACCAAGGAATTCAAGGCAAACTAGACTCAATATCCAATTCTCATCTGTACTTTCTATGTTGGCTGCATCATATGCTCTCTCCCATCATCTTCATCATAAAAGAATGACTGAAGGTCCACTTGCACATAATGTTAAAAAATTCTGATTTAAGGGTAATAATTGACTTTACATGGATAAAATAGTCCTTGCTGATCAATGATGACTATAAGGATAGCCATATTAAGTAATGGCAGAACCCATTAGAAACACATGATTAGAGACAGAATGGGGGTGAGGGAGCTACTATTTGACAGAGCAGCTAATGGTCACTGTCGGAAATTATGAAAACTAAGTCATTAATAAAAGGATATTTGTGTATAAAACTAAGAACAAAATAATAATTTTGTTTTTGTTTAGTATTCTACAAATATATAACTTAATTATGAAGTAGTATATTCTGTTTAATTATCTAATTCAGGGAACCATGAAGGAAAAAAAAACTCATGCAAATCTATATAATGTGATGACCTGGCCGGGTGTGGTGGCGCACGCTTGTAATCCCAGTACTTGGGAGGCGGAGACCAGAGGATCCAGGTTCGCGGCCAGTCTCAGCTACTTAGTGAGGCCCTTCACAATTTCGTTGAGACCCGGTTTCAAAATAAAGTATAAAAAATAGGGCCGGGGGTGTAGCTCGGAGGTAGAACGCCCCTGGGTTCAATCCCTGGTACCACAAAAATAAAAAACTGTGATGACCTCATTTCTTAATTTTTCAGTCACCCATCATAACTGTTTTAATATATATTTAAGTCATTAGAACAAAAATACACTTTTATTGTCTACCAAAAATAAAATTATTAAGCTCAATAAAGAATTCATATTCTTTGACAGAAAGATAATGTCAAGAAAAAATGGGCTCCCATAGATATTTAAGAGAACAGCAAAAACAATAATTTAATTTAAGTAAAATTTTACCAAAAAACACTATTTTCTCAATATTCATTGGTGTAAAAATACCAACGTGTGGCCAAGGTTTGAAGCCATTAATCTATCCTGCTCTCTATGTTTAACACATGAGGAGAAAAATAAAGTACTTTCTTAAGTTAGTACCATCATCAGACACTATTCAGTAATCCTTAAATATGTTAGCATTTAAAAAATAATCTATTTCTAATTATTCAGAAGAAAAGTATGTTCTGATCCACACAGAAAAATCATTTTGAAATAAATGTAACAGCAATGAAAATTGTAATCTGAATATTATTTTTAAAGATGGGAGGTATGAGAGTATGTTTGCAGGATTAGTGGAAATTATCCAGTACAGGTGAAGAGAGCGATGATGCTGGTGTGAGGAGGCAAAACCGCAGGAGCTAACTTTTGAAAAAGGTAAGAAAGGATGAAATCTGAAACAGACATGTTCTGTTGGACTTCGCAGGAAGAGGGTGCCTTTTTATCTTTTACATGGGAGGCAGAGCAACAGAGAGGATTCTAGTATGACTCTCAGCTTGGTGATGAGAGGGTAGGGGCACTGTCTTTGGATAGCTTATACTTTCTTTGTCCATGAAGTATAAGACAGCTCTATTTCCTGTAAGATGAATGAAAGTTTTAGAAGAGGAGAAAAGATATGCAATATTCATCTAAGACAGTGTTTCTAAAATTATCTCAGATGACAGACCACTTTTATTTTTAATTTCCAATATGCCACAGAACAATATTTTATAAAATATATAAAAGTTAATTACTGGAAAATTAAATATTTAAAAGTCAGGCAAAATAAAAAAATGATTTCACATCAGATTCGACAGGATTAAAATTATTCCTTGAAACGACATTAAAAGTTTGTAAATCCTTACTATCAATTTTTTATACTTGTCACAGAACACTAATAATGCACAAATGAGAATCAGCTTGGTGAAAACCTTTAAGAAGTTCAGGTAGAAGAGAGAGAGGCTTTGAACTTACTAAGAATGTATTATGAAAAATTTTGGCAATGAAATACAATATTGAAATTTTGTCATTATGGATTAAAAGTTATCCTAATTGTGCGATTTTCCTCTGCAACATTTGGCTGCTTAGGGTGCAGCCAGGATTAAGTTGGGTGACTGGATTCAACAGAAGCTGGAGTATTTCTGATAGGGAACATCAGAGATCAGAGCGATAAGGATTTTCTCAAGGGCAAAGGGGATCACAATATAAACTAAGGAGGGGAGTAAGGTCAAAAAAGGAATGACAATGAAAACATTGCAGGATGGGTGGAAATTAGCAGTTTCAATGACATTAAGAAATGATATTAATGGGACTGGAAGACAGGCGGTGTTGGGTTGGAGAGAGACATGTTTGAAATCATGCTTTCTGAGTTTCTAGGAGTGGCAATGGTTCAGATGTGACTATTTTAGCAGATAGTCGAAGAAGAGTGAAGGAAAACATTACCGCGGGGACTGTCATGCCAAGGCAGGCACAGGGTCTTCTCCAGGGAGGATCAAGAATGATGGTTGCTATGGGATGGGAAAAAAGCTCTTGAGTCAAGAAACCAAAGATTTGGTTTCAGGAAGAGAAATGTACAAAGAAGGGGCAAAGATGATAGCCACAGATTGTCATGAGTATCAGAAGAATAGGGAAGCTTTGGCAAGAAAGAGTAGAAGAAATGATCTGGAATTGGCAATGGGAAGAAAGAAGGAAACCAACTCTACTTCCTGGCTAGAGCTACTGGAGTAAGAAAACAAAATAAAGCGTGACTTTATGCTGTAGCTAAAGCAGTCCTCAGACCTGGTTAATCACAGAGCATGAGTTACAGAGGGCATAGTAGAAGGGTTTGTATGTGATTAGTTCCACAATCCTTTCTCTCTCTCTCTCTCTCTCTCTCTCTCTCTCATGTTGGGGGGGCAAAAGAATCATAGATACAGCAAAGCATACTGCTGATATATATCTTTTTTTTCTTTTTGGTACTGGGGATTGAACCCAGGCGCATTCTACCTCTGAGTTGCACCCTAACCCTTTTTTATTTCATTTTTTTTAAATTTTGAAACATAATCTAAGTTGCTGAGGGTCTTGTGAAGTAGCAGAGGCTGGCCTGGAACCTGTGATTCTTGGTTCAGCCTCCCAAGTACTAGGATAATTGGTGTGTACCACCACGCCTGGCCTGCTGATACAAATCTTCAAAGAAAGTCTGTCATGATACAAAAGATTATTCTCCTAAAATGAAAATAAATATTTTGATAAAATAAAAATGTTTAGGATGCTGATAATAGACTAGGAATACTCGGCAAAAGTTAAATTTAATAGGAAAGTAACTGAGAAAATCAATTGCATAAATTATGGATGAAAATTGTCATGGGACTTATATATTGCATCCAAATAGAGTGTTTCAGCCAAATAAAATGTGATGATATTGCTGACAATATGGTAAAAGGAGTCTTAATTGCATCATTACATTTTTCTCTTTATTATTTTACAAATATTTTCCATTAAAAATAAACATGATAATTCTGATGTCCCCTGTTTTATTGTTTTGATCATTGTTTTTCCATCAAACTACAGAAATAAAATAGAATGATATTCATAAAAATGTTACTGGAACTTTATAAATATAAAATTAACAGTGATGAGTTCTAAGACCAACATGGAGCGTTTAAATGGTTATCCAAATACAGGTTGGAGGAGAGTAGCTTCCTCATCTGTAAATTGTAGTAATAAAAATCATCAATCTTAAAGATCATAATGAGTTTTAAATAGCACAGACATGTAAAAACTGCAATGTCATTCCTGGTATATATTTGTCTATAACACATTATTATTGCATAAAATTCATAACTTTAGAAAGTACCATAAACCCATAAACCAAATTATTTGTAATATGCTATAATAACAGATGGCTCACACACTAGGCATTGTTAGACCAATAATCATGATAATAATAATAAAAGTAAAAATAATAGCAAAATAATAGCATTTTCCAGTTACATAACAATTATCAAATGCCAGCCATGATTCTGTGCTATATATATATATATACTATTGAAATATACTATTGATATATATTTCTGTTTTTTTTTTTTTGGGTACTGGGGATGGAACCCAGGGGCATTCTACCTCCGAGCTACACCCCAGACCTATTTTTTATTCTTTATTTTGAAACAGGGTCTCACTAAGTTGCAGAGGGCCTCACTAAGTAGCTGAGGCTGGCCGCGAACCCGGATCCTCTGGTCTCAGACTCCCAAGTACTGGGATTACAAGCGTGCGCCACCACGCTCAGCTTACTATTGACTATATACTATATATATAATACTAATATATATATATATATATAATTGCATAATGGCACTATGAAATAGGCATTGTGATTATTTATCTTCATTTAATGGATAAGGAAAATGAGGTGCAGAGTTTCTACGTATTAAGTGTTTAACTTTGTGAATAGTAGTAAGATATAGGTAAGTTTATTATCATTTTACAAACAGGAAAGTGAGCAAGGGTTAAGGAAATTGCCAAATATTTTTTCAGCTAGTAAATGGTGGAACTGGGATTTGAACTCAAGCTGTCTGGCTCAGACTCATATGCCTAATTATTCTGCCATATTATCAAAGGACTAATGATCTGTTCAGGTCTCTTACACACAAATAAGAGGAGGTTAACACTCCAGTAGAAAAACAGGCAATGAACCCAAACAGATAATGCATAAGTACACATCTTCTGCTCCTTGAAATGCTCATTATACCCACAGTTGATTGCCTGGATAACTTTTTGCATAAAAGTATAAGCCATTAAATACAGTAGTTTTAGTAAATTCAGTAACCTCTACTGTGGGCAAAAGTATCAATGGAAGTGTTATTATCTCAGGTTACTTATTAAACTGAATAGAAGTTTTAATTTGCTAGAAAACACAAAACATTTATAATTGCATTTTTCCTTTTTTAGATTTATAGTTATTGCATAGTTATGCATTTCAATCCCTTGTAAATGACTGTGAAGGTCACTGGGTAGTTCACTGGTTGAAAGTGATTGAAATAGAGAAATTGAAATCTATCTTTCCTATCATCTTATCCAAACCATTAATTTCCATTATGCCAGCATAATAAATATTAATACAGAGATAATCAAATAGTTTACATAAAGCAAAAGATTAAGTTTAAAGGTTATCTATTAAATACAGTTCCTTTGAATTATTATTTTATAGTTATTAAAATGATTGTTCACTTCTATTATCATCATTAAATACAGTACATTTTAGACCTTTTTTTACATATTGGTAAGGTACTAGGTGATATTTCAATACATGTATACATTGTATAATATTTAAAGGAGTGTAAGCCTGGAATGGTGGTGCACAACTGTAATCTCAGTACTTGGGAGGCTGAGACAGGATGATCTTAGGTTCAAGGCCAACCTCCGCAATTTATTGAGACCCTATTCCAAAATAAAATTAAAATGGCTGGGGGTATAGCTCAGCAGGAGAGTGCCCCTGGATTCAATCTCCAGTGCCAAAAAATAAAAAATAAAAATAAAGGCATATTAAAACATCTACCTCCTTAAACATTCATCATTTCTTTATGATAAATACATTCATAATCTTTTTTCTACCTTTTGAAATATACAATGTATTACTGTTACCTATAGTCGCCCTACAATGCAACAGCACACTTGGACTTCTTGCTCTGATTATCTGTAACTTAGTACCCATTGATCAACCTTTCTCTATCCCCATACACACACTTTCTCTTAGTCTCTGTTAACTTTCATTCTGCTCTCAACTTCCATGAGATCAACTTTTTAGATTCTACATATGAGTAAGAACACATGTATTAGTCTTTCTAAGCTTGACTTATTTCACTTAACATAATGTTCTCCAGTTCCATCCGTGTTGTCACAAATGTCAGAATTTCATTCTTTTTTTTATGGATGAATAGCATTCCACATTATGTATGTAAGACATTTTCTTCATCCATTCATCAGTTGATGACACCTTGGTTGTTTCCATTTCTGGGCTATTGTGACTAGTGACACAATAAATGGGAGCACAGATGTCTCTTTGACATACTGATTGTATTTCCTTTGGCTATAGACCCAGTGATGGGATCGTTGGATCATATGGCAGTTATACTTTTTTAACTTTTGAGGAAACTTTGTATCGATTTCCATAATTGCCCTATTAATTTACATTCCTACCAACAGTGTGCAAAGGTTCCCTTTTTCCCACATCCTCACTTCAATTAATTTTAAGGCAAATTTTATGGATGAGAAGACTTTCCAAACTCTTATAATCAGTATGGAAATATTTTAAAATATAATAAAATCTTTCTTAAAGAGTAAATTAGAAAATTAGCTGGGCGTGGTGGCGCACGCTTGTAATCCCAGTACTTTGGGAGGCGGAGACCAGAGGATCCGAGTTCGCGGCTAGCCTCAGCTCTCTCTCTCTCTCTCTCTCTCTCCCTGTCTCTCTCTTTCTCTCTACCTAGTGAGGACCTCTGCAACTTCGTGAGACCTGGTTTGAAAATAAAGCATAAAAAAAATAAGGCCAGGGGTGTAGAACGCCCCTGGGTTCAATCCCCGGTACCGCAAAAAAAAAAAAAAGAGTAAATTAGAAAATTAGAAAGCATATCAGGTAATCAGGTAGAACAGATTAATCCCTGTTCAAATACTATTATGTAGTTTATGATCAAGTATGAAGTGAGAAAATTAGGTACTTAATGGTATGAATTACATAAAATAAGTATGTCAGAGAAAAACAAAGCAAAACTAAAAAGTCTATTATGAAGTAACTGTTTGCTGATTCGTACTAGAAACCCCTTCATTTACTTTTAATAGTAGAAATAATAATATGTAAAGTAACATTAAAATGATTTACCCATCATTGAATACTTATATCTTTATTTAAAAGAAAATTGATTTTTCAGTGTGTTTCTGGCATTATTAAAAATATATTATTGCAAGGTATAAATTCACAAACAGATCGAAAGTAGTTTTCTTAGGTATCAAATACACGAATAAGCTGGGTGTGGTGTGCCGGAGCCCGCCGGCAAAACTCGATCGGTCCCTGAAACAGGGAGTGAGGATTGAGAAAAAACAGAATATAGAAGAAAAGAAATTGGAAACAAAAGGAAAGAATCGGGAGGACTGAGGTTGATACCACCAGCAGCTACTTTATTTCACACAGGCCTTAAATACACTTCTAGAGCATCAGAAATGAGCACAAGGTCATTGACCATACAATGTTAATACTTATCCAAGCAGGCAGAATGTTCCCAGACAATCTTCTTACTCCTTCCTGGGACAAAGAACAGTCAAGTCCTTCCCCTGAGATAGAGAAATTCCTTCTGTTGAAACTTTCAGCACACACATCAGCAGATCTAAATCCATCCATTTAGCAGGGCTTGCACCTTTCAAGGCTGCTTGTGCAACTATGAGCCAGAAGCTAGAGAAATGGTCCCCGACAGTAGTGGTACATGCCTGTAATCCCGGTACTTGGGAGGCTGAGAAAGGAGGATCACACATTCACAGCCAACCTCAGCTATTTAGTGAGGCCCTCTGCAACGTAGTGAGAACTTGTTTCAAAAATTAACAAAAAAAGAATAAAAAAGAAAAAGAAGAAAGAAAAAAGGAAAAAGAAGAAAGAAACAAAGAAAGAAACAAGAAAGAAAGAAAGAAAGAAAGAAAGAAAGAAAGAAAGAAAGAAGAAAGAAAGAAAGAAAGAAAGAAAGAAAGAAAGAAAGAGAAAGGAAGCAAGCAAGGAAGGAAGGAAGAAGGAAGGAAGACTGGGGATATAGTTCAGAGGTAGACTGCCCCTGGGTTCAATCTCCAGTACCAAAAGAAAATAAAAAAAATAAAATAAAATACGCGAATAAGTGAACTGCCAAGGACTATTCAACATCAATTTAAATTAAGAGATTTTCTTAATCCCCAACTGTACTGAAATACAAGTCAGTATTTTGCACAAAATTGATTGTATTTTTCCCAAAGATATTTGTCTCTCTTTTTTTGCTAATAATGGAAAAACTCCAAATGTTAGAGGAAAGGGATATGTAAGTAGATTAGCTGGATGATCAGACTCTGGTAAGTCAATATAATTGAAATCTTTAGGTTCCAGTCATAGTTCACTGTTGGAAAAGACCACTGAAACACAACTTGAAATGTTACCATCTTTTTATCTAGGCGCATATTCTAATAGGTGAGAAAAATATTTATCTTTAATATTTTAATCACGTGATTATTTAATAATCACTTTAGATGATTGAAAAAGACAGTATATTTCTATGACTATAAATAAATGAGTTTTCGTATGGTTGTTTCTTTAGTGAGATGATTTTGGCTTGCAAGTATTATAAGTGGGAAAAGTCAGGTAGTAAGAATCTTGTCTACTTGTCTAATATTAAAGTTTCTCTTCTCTTACCATCTTATTCATAGACCCTTAGCTTCTCTGATAATAGACTTCTGTTTTTATTTTTTGCTGCTGAAGTATCTATGTTCTCTAATTCATATTTTCTCAATTCATATTTTCTCAGTCTATATTTGGTTATAAACTAGTTAATAATATTTAAACAGGGTTATAAATACCTCCCCAATGTTCTAATTTATTTTACCTTAGATTTTTATATCAAGTATTTTGATAATTAAGAGTAACAAAAATCACTGACTTGTTAACAATATTATAACAAAGCAATATTTTAATATATTATTTACTAACTTAATGTCTATAGACATTTATTAAGACACTATTTATTTCCAAATAAAATATAAGTTGGTACAGAACTATTCACATAAAGTTTCCTCATTGGGAAATTTCAAATAAAAATCCTATTGAGAGGATCATTTAAATAATGTGTTTAGCATCTACTTCATAGTTAATAGCTAGTTCTTAATACTAGCAACTGACTAATAGCCCATTATGTTAATGTTCACTTTCTTTTCAAAACCAGCCCCAAACCAGCACTCTTTAATGAAGTTGATACTTTTATAATTAACTGTTAATGAAAAATTCATTTTTCCTCTAAAAGTCCTGTGAGTTATATTACAAACCTTAAGGAAATGATTGTCTTCATTCTTTTCCATTTAGTGGTTATGGCTTTTTCTTAACATAATATATCACAGTGACTATTTCCCATTTCTCTTCAGAACTAGAGAAAAGTTAGCACTCTATAGCCAAAAAATTATACTCTTTATCCTCACTCTAAAATATATTTATTTCCTGTTGACTATGATAATTTTACAGCAACCTTATTTTTAAGGTATTTATTATAGAGATTTGTATCTCAGGAGCTACACTGTATGTTTTATTTTTAAAAACCTATGAGTTATTTCTAAAATGTGTTTTTAACTCCTTCTTCTATTCTTCTTTGTTCTGATGCAATAAGAACCTAATATCAAGGACCTGGTAATGGCACATGTTTCTATTAATTTATTTAGTACCTTGTGTTTGTATATTTCAACTGCCTTATTCAGTCTTTAATCCCATAACATACACCATTTTTTTTTCACTCAGAGGTTTTCTACAGCTAAAAAATATATCTATGCATTGCACAAAATGTCAGATTCTATGTACAATACAGTTCCACCAATCTGGCTATTTGGAAATTATTTATATTATCAATCAAATTATTTTACCTGATGTTTAGTGTCACTCAGCTAGCAAGAACTGTCACTACAGGAATTGGAATTTGACATTTTAGACATTATTTAATAAGTGCGACTGGCCATGTATTTGGTACCTCTGCACTTTGTAATTGGATGTCTATGCTTAAGCATGACCAGTTACAAAAACGCTATAAGAAGCATCGTTAAATTATCCTATATGTAAATTGTATTCGTTTTAAGAGCTGGATTAGCCGGGCGTGGTGGCGCGCCCTTGTAATCCCAGTACTTTGGGAGGCGGAGACCGGAGGATCCAGGTTCGCAGCCAGCCTCAGCTCTCTCTCTCTCTCTCTCCCTGTCTCTCTCTCTCTCTCTCCTTAGTGAGGCTCTCCGCAACTTCGTGAGACCCGGTTTCAAAATAAAGTATAAAAAATAGGGCCAGGGGTGTAGCGCAGAGGTAGAATGCCCCTGCGTTCAATCCCCGGTACCGCAAAAAAAAAAAAAAAGAGCTGGATTAAGTATAGACAAAAAGCAACATTCAAATTTCTCCATTTACTGGCTTAAGAGAAGGTTATTTAGTAGTCAGCCAGAAGTAGTGGGAAAAAAATCACAAAATTAGTTTCACAAAGTCTGTGTTCTAGAACCTTGTTTGACTTTAAAAAGTGGCTTAGTTAAGTCTTATGATTTTCTGAGATTTTCTTCATTTCCTTATCTATACAACAGGGAGAGTGAACTAGAAAGTCTCTGGGACCCCCATATATGTAAATTTTCTAGCTGGGCGTGGTGACTCGCACTTGTAATCCCAGTACTTGGAGGCTGAGACAGGAGGATTGCAAGTTCGAAGCCAGCCTCGACAATTTAGCAAGGCCCTCTGAGACTTAGTGAGACCCTGTTTCCAAATAAGAAAGAAAATCGGGCTGGGGGTGTAGCTCAGAGGTAGAATACCCCTGGGTTCAATCGCCAGTACCACAAAATAAATAATAAATAAATAATAAATAAATAATTTTTCTGTAACTGTATACTCAAATATCTTAGAAAGAAACACAAAGCAAAAACTTACCTCCATAGAGAGGAAAGTTTACTAGTGTAACAGAAGGAGTCAACACAAAAACAATATGTTACTGCATAGTGGAT
Organism: Glis glis; assembly: GCA_004027185.1. Classification (NCBI taxonomy): domain Eukaryota; kingdom Metazoa; phylum Chordata; class Mammalia; order Rodentia; family Gliridae; genus Glis; species Glis glis. Next base: position 7,901 of record PVJS01003850.1, on the reverse strand, counting down.
GAAGGCACAGTTCTAGAAGTCTTTCCCATCAATGTTACTCATTTTGTAAGAAGTCCCTCACTGACACAGCCATAAAGGGAGAAGAACTGAGAGCAGGCTTCGCCGGCAACTTACAGCAGTGTGCAAAGCACGCCATTAGAGAAGAGTCGCTGCTCCTCATGTACCCACATTACCTAGTCTGTGCCTTAACTCCAAGGAAACGGAATCAAAAAGGCCACGAAAAGATAGTGAATGTAGGCTCTTTCTCAACTATGGAGTTTGTTTACTTGCAAAGGAGAAAGTAAGAATTCTTTTCTTTAGAATACGAAACAAACACCAAGTAGTGACAAAACCAGTGGTTATCCCCAGACCATGAACAGTGTACGGGCAATGGAGGGAAGGCTGTGGGCTCAGAATAGGTTTAATTCAGCATTGATTATTTACTCTTAAGGAAGGGTGGGGGCTAGCAGCACCCTTTAGTGTAGTTTACATTAACAGTATTCCCAGTCACAAGTTTGCATACATTAAATCTTCTTCCTTTTATAAACTATAATAGTTTATTCCATGAATCTTTCCAACTAAATATGTTTCTTATTTGTATAATTCTCCAAATTTAAAGTGCAACTTTTCAGATATTTTTAGAGTTATGCACATCAAGAGAATGAACCTATTTGGGCATGGTGGCACCTGCCTGTAATCCCTATACTTGGGAGGCTGAGACAGGAGGATCACAGGCTGGAGGCCACCATGCAGTAACTTAGTGAGACCCTATTTCACAATAAAAAAAAAAGAGCCGAGGGTGTAGCTCAGTGGTAGAATGACCCTGGGTAGGGGGAGGAAAGGAGGAAGAGGAGAAGGAGGAGAAGGAGGAGGAGGAGGAGGAGGAGGAGGGTTAGAAGAGCAGTAAGGTTCTATTTCCCAGAATGAGAATATGGAGCAGCCCCTGCACAAGAATGTTGACCAAGTGGCCACATCTGAGCGAGGGGTTTCTCTCCAAATACCAGTGTGCGGTGTGTGCAGAAAATATAGAAGTCTATTATTGCTTACAGAGCATAATAAATGGCCTATCAAGAGGTTTTAAATTTTAGTTAGGGCAATAGTATATGCAATTGATATTAAAGGCTTGTTTACAAGGTGGTTTAAGAACATTTCCAAACAAAAACATTTGCTTCACATTCAGATCTCCCATGGCTCCCAGATGAAGGTTTAGTTAAAACAAATGGTTGTTTGAATAAAGAGAATTCATTTATTTCTGTTCTAGTGTAATTATAATAACTAATTGTTTATACTTATTCACACATTTATATCTTTTTAACAAAAGCCACCAGACTGTTTCTTTTATTCCCAGTTCAGTAAAAATGCTGTGGGCTATAGAGTGTCTGAAGAATTCCTGGTGCTTGTAAATATTTGCTTTTGGAGACAAATGATGGCAATTAAATACACTGTTTTGTGTTTTATTCAATGAGTAATATAAGATTTAGGCATGGAAACTGAAAGGATAAATCTCTATTTTGAAAAGATTTTATTTTACATTTTTAATAGAAGTCTTGATTATTTGTTATGTACCATCGTCAATTTATGTTCAAGTAAATTAATTGAGCATGCTTCCTAACTAATAACATTTTTAACAACTGTTAAATATGCTGTACTGGGCCCCATCTCTCATAAAGAAATCTTCAGGTAGAATAATGAGATTCGGAACACAGTGTCAAATACCATTTGGCTTCCCAGGGTGTAAAACCCACTATCAGATGTTGATGGTTGTGTTTACATGTGCATGTGTTTTCCTTCCAGTGGGAAGATCATAGGTTTTCTTGAGAAGTCTGCAAATTTAAATATAAGAACAATCATGTGGATTGGCTTATGAACCTAGGTAATTTACACAAACTCTTGAAGCCTCAGTTGTTGTTGTTGTTTAATTTGTAAAGAGAGGGAATGCAATACATCTTACTTCATAATTTTAAAGACTAAAAAACTAATTCTCATGCCTAACTCCTCTTTCTTCTCCATGGCTTCTCTTCATCTCTCAACATATTTTCCTCCTTCTGGAAGTTCTTCCACACTCCCTCGGCTATTGCATATAGTGTCTCCCTTTCATGTGGCAGAGCATGAAAGATCTTTTTCAAAAACATAAACCCTGTGTACACCTGCAATCCCAGTCCTTGGGAGGCCAAGGTTGCATATTAGAAGCCAAGCCTTAGCAATTTAGCAAGACCCTCAGCAACTCAGAAAGACCTTGTTTCAAAATGAAAAGGGCTACAGGTGCATCTTGGAGTTAGACTGCCCCTGGGTTCAATCCCCAGTACATAAAATAAGCGAAAGCCTCTTTCTTACTTGGTCAGGCACACAGCTTAACTACACTTTCAGCCTACCTTGAAGTTAAGTGCAGCTATTTGACTGAGTTAGGACAAATAGAGAGTGGGTAGAATTGAAACATACTACTTCCAGATTTGACCTGTAGAAGCCTGGAGGTTGATCTTTGCTGTCTGTCTCCACTCACCGGTTTTATGGAGAAGACTCAGAGGATGTGGAGGAGAGCAGAGCCATTGCCACAGTTTAAAGACTGAGTCCTCAATACCTTGTGAATGCTGACATTTAACTTCTAAGTAAATATAGTTCCTTTGTATACAGCTACTGAAAACTGGAATTGTCTTATAGGAGTTTGCATGACTTTAACTCATGCAGATAATGGTGCCTTGAAGTAGGATGTCATGGTAACCTGAGCCCTGACTTAGTGGTCAAGTGGCAAAAATATCCATTATGGGATGCCAGAAACTTTCAGAGCCATACTATGCTGCAAAAGACATTTGGCAAAAATGTCACTATTATCAATATTGTAGGGAAACCATGAGCCTGCAGCTCTAGAGCAGAGGCTGGAAACAAGATATTACTTTTGAGTGAAGCTTTTACTGGCTGTGCTTGGTATGCTACATAGGCTTTGAGTGTTTAGTATGCATGCTGTACCCACAGAAGAAAGGCAACCTCAGGCAAACAGCTAGCCACATGCATGTAAGAAAAGGGAAGGAAACAGAGTGCAGAAGTCTGAGATATTGCAGAGTTGAAAAACCAAATTCTTTTAAAACTTAAACAGTGTAACTGAGAAAGGTTTTTTAAATAACAAAATTGCATTAAGAGCCTTGTAGTAAAATTCAGATGAATGCTTCTCTATCTAAACACATTGTGTTAGATGGCCTGAGGTAGCCCCCACAGAGTTGAGAGAAAAAGAAACATGTGCAAAAGAAGGCAAAAAAGTTATTTTGTTTTGTGTGTGTGTGTGTGTGTGTGTGTGTTACTAGGGATTGAACCCAGAGGCGTTCTACCTCCAAGATATATCCCCAGCCTTTTTAAAAATTTTGTTTGTTTGTTTGTTTGTTTTGAAACAATCTTGATGTGTTGATGAGAGTCTCACTGAATTACTGTGAGGCTGTCCTCTAACCTGTGATCCTCCTGTCTTAGCGTCCCAAGTACTGGGATTACAGGTGTGTGCCACCACACCTGGCTAAAATATTGTTTTAAAGAGTCAGTCTTAAGAACTATGCTTAGGAAAGAAGTTTGGGTGTCACAGCTGGTGTTCCAACATGTAGACCAGTTTAAAAGCTCCTAAACAATCAAATATCCAATAAAACTATCTGAGAATTTTTAAGACATTTTATGGTCCAAGAAACCATAAACCTGTATAAAAAAGGCATTTGATTATTTTGATCTTAAACCAACATTCAGAGCCCCAGTAGTGTGGATGGGAAGTGGGCCGTTAAGCTCTAAAACCTGAAAGTGGGCTGAGCACACCACCATCACTTCAGATCTGGGGAGGGAGGAGGATGAACAAGGAAGGCCTCTCAGAACAGCAGATGAAGGACTTCTTCCCGGAAAGCAGAATCAAGTCTTATCGTGGATCAGAAAGGACTATGCGGATGTAGAGGCATTAGAGTCAGATGATTAGAAGAGTCCAAGTCTGAATCGCCACACAGGAAGTCACCTGATGAATATCTCCAGGAGTGGCATGAGCAAGCAATAAAAATGGTACACAATTTGAACATGCATCAGCATCTAACCAGCTGGAGAGCTGGTTAGAGTGCAGATCACTGAAACCCACGCCCGGAGTTTGATTCAGGAGCTCTGGGGCGGGACCCAAGAACTGGCAAGCTAACAAGTTCCCAGGTGATGCTGCTGCTGCTGCTCTGAAAACCACGTTTTGAGCGCCACTGATATAAATGTAGGTTTCTCAAAGAATCTTGAGATTTTAGATGTTTGTCACAGTATCTAGCCTTTTCTAGTCTTAGAGTAACCAGTGCATCATGTATATTTTCTCCCTCTTAGTTTTCTATTTCTTCTCTTTTCTCCTTGGTCTTTCTTCCTATCTTGGAAAGATTCTCAATGAACTGAATTAAAATGTGCATCTCAGCTGGGAGTGGTGGCATACACTTGTAATCCCAGTTCTTGGGAGGCTGAGGCAGGAAGATCTCAGGTTTGAAACCAGCCTCAGCAAGTAGTGAGACTCTCATCAACCAAGTGAGACCCTTTTTCAAAAATAAAAATAAAATAGGGCTGGGGGGTGTAGCTCAGAGGTAGAATGCCCCTGGGTTCAATCCCCAGGACCCCCCCAAAAAAGTGCATCTCAGAGTTGATTCTTTAATGAATCATCTTTTACCTATTAAACTCCAAAAACTTTTTAGTTTTCTTGGAGGAAGCTAGGTTGATCTTTCAAAAAGAAAATAAACTTTAATTCTGCTTAGAGATTATAGTGACCCTTGTACTATTCTCTCTTAAAAGTTCTAGGACTATGAAAAGCAGTTCCAACTGTCCAATGGAACCCCTATGTCACTTTAAAAAATCTTCCTCTTTGAGGCTCTAAATAAATGTGTTTAGCATCACTTAATATGTGGGAGGTTTTTCTTGTGTCCTTCCCAAATCTCCTCTGCTTCCGTAAAGGCACATTTCTGTTTATTCTATCTTCAGGAAGATGTAGATTGGGAGGTTAGCAACCTCTTTAGATATCTTTCAAATATATAAAGATAACACTTGTGAAGGATATTTTTAAGTTCTCTTGTGTTCAAAATATTAAAGTCTCACAAAGTTCTATACTGTGACATATTTTAAGCTTTTAAACAAAACTGTTAAAGGCCTATGTTATTTATCCCAGCATGAACGTTTAACTGAAATTTTAAGGACTAAAATTATTAGGTTCTGAAATGTTCTGTCACTATTGGAGATTGTTGGAGATGTTTTAATGTGCTTTCCAATTTTCTCTATAATTTCAACCTTCTTGTTTTATATTTCTATAACCCAAATATTTTTTAAAATGTCTACAATGGTTCTTGTGTGAAAACCATGTTGGATGCCAACCTATTAAGAAAATCTATTTCTCTACTTGATCAAAGTGCAGCCATTCAAGGTCATCATTGCTCCAAATCCCTTTCCATTATCCAGACCCCACTTACAATCTTCAGACTTCATACCTTACACCTGGCCCTCAGGTTACCTTAAGACTCGAGCAGATACTCAGTCATTTTTATCTTAAACAAGACTGTCTAGATCCTGTCCATGGTGTGAATCCTTTTTGAAAGGTCAGCCCAAATCTTCTCTTCTAGATTTATGAAAATTTGGTTTCAAGAGAAGATCCCAATATTCTGCAATCAACTCTGTTTTTGGAAGGCAGATCTGAGTTAAAATTGGGGCTCTTCCAAGTGTATTCTAAAAAGGTGAAAACAAATGTGGCAGTTTATGTAAAAGGGAAGAAAAATAAAATAACACATTTAACTGAGTTCTTGGGTGACAGGAATTTGTTGTTGTTTTAGAGAATTTTATTTCATTTTATTTTGAATACTTTATTGGTGCATTGTAATTATACATAACAGTAAGATTCAAAGTGATATAAATGCACATGCACATATCACTTGGTGTATTTCCCTTTACATCCCCCCAGTCCTCCCCCATGCATTGAGTGCAATTGGTAGTAATAGCCGCATATATCCACATAACATTATTTGAACTGTCTCCTTCCTCAATCCTCCTTTTTCCCCTCCCCACTTCCAACCCCCAATCCTTTCCACTATTATACTCTCTCTCTCTCTATCTATCTCTATCGCTCTCTTCATTTCTCTGAAGTCCCTTTTGTTTCCTATTTCCTCCCTAGCTTCCACATATGAGAGAAAATATATGATCCTTGCCTTTCTGGGACCCTTGACTTTCTGGGACTGGTTGATCTCACTTAACATATTTTCTAGTTTCATCCATTTTCCTGCAAATAACATAATTTTGTTCTTCTTTATGACTGACTAGAATTCCATTGTGTGTATTTTATCATATTCGCCTTGGCACCATCAATGCTGGGTGTAATGCCTCATGTACAGTCAGTACTTAATAAAGACTGCAATCTTTTTTCTTAATTTGGCAGAAATACTTTAAATCTCTACCATAAATTACATATTTATGAGTTTCAACTCAACAAGTAGTTATTGTGCATTTCCTGTATGAAATACTACACTAGCCACTCAGCATAGAAAGGAGAAAAACATAGACCTTGTACTCAGGGAGTTTGGGGATTCGTGGGTATCTGAACAACTAAGTTGGCAGTGAAAATATAGTATCCTACTCTTAGGATGATAGGAGCATTTGGTTTTGTGGTTTTAGGGGAGCATCTGGGAGAGAGAGCTCAGTTATTACACAAGGTTCATGGGAGACAAGGAGAATCATACCAATAAGAAAGCATTGAGAACTCTTAGGGAAGAAACAGCACATGCAACAGCCAGAGGCAAGAAAGGCATAACGTTCGGTACCTACAAACAGCTTAAAATGCCACCTCCTGACACATGAGGAGAGTAATGACTAGAGACAAATCCAAAGAGTAAGGCGGCACTACATCAAGAAGAACTTCAAGAAAGTTTTGGCTTTATCTAAGTTTAAACTTTCAAGCCTGGAGATATCAGTCTTATATAGACATAGAGTAAATATAGCGCATAAGAATATAGACAAAGTAGGCAGATGAGTATATTGTCAGATTCAGGGATGAGTTATGTGCATATGGACTGAATCACTACCTAAGTTGTTTTATTTTACTCATATGTGACAATTTCTTTACCAATAAATTTGCTAGATATGTTCCAAAGTAAGGTGGAAAGTGGAGGCAATCTCCCTATACAAGAAAATATTGGGAAAAGATAAGACCAGAGTCAGCAGAATGAGACACAGGGCATTTGGAATTCTTAGAAACTAGTGACTGTGAGTACATGAAGTTAGAATACAAGAAACTGTGATTAGAGGTGGGACTGTGGAAAAAGAACGAGTCAACCTGTGTTTTAAAGTGTAGACTTGGTAGATGTTTGCTTTTTAGAGGACACTTTATGTTCCCAAATAAAGTGCAAGGTCCTGGAGGGCAGGGGCTATGTCCCTCCCACTGACTGCATCAATGACAGGGCTCTGTGGACCAGGTTCCAGTGAAAAGCTACAGATTCACCATCTCAGGTTAAAGAGCAAGGCTGCATTTGAAATTCTGTGTCACTTTCTTCCCCCAGAATCTGTGCAGTTCAATGAGGCCATCCTGAAGCAACACTTTAAAAAGTGAATATGAGCAGAAAATAGGTTGGAGAGAATCCAGCAAGTCATAAATGAATAGCACAAGCTGTCTTTGCCCATGATTAGAACTGAAGGAATGCAGAATGGGTTTGGCTATTTTATAAATATTCATTATCATTTATTTTGATGTCTTCTAAAAGTATTATATTTATACAAACGTTGAGTTCCACTTGTTTATCTTGTATATAGAATTACTGTTTTCTACATAATAGCAAAAAATAGCAAATGCTCTCTAACACAAGCAGTATTTATTTGAAAAAATGCAGCATTCATGAGACATGGGAATCACCTTTATCAATTTCATATAACTGTTTTGGTACTGATCTATAAATTACTAGAGGACCGCTCTG